>OMKL01043576.1:3650-16718 GCA_900302295.1 Parasudis fraserbrunneri
GGCAAAGTTTGGGAACTACTAAAAAGGGAGAGGAAATAGGCTCACTCCTTGTTGGTGTGAATCACCCTGCATCATTCACCAACAAACAAATGTAATCTTTGGGATGTGTTGGGTGGATTTATCATGCTAAACCCTCTGACAGGGGAAGAGCATAAAATGAACAGTCTAATTTGTCTCCCCAAGGCGATGTCACTCCATCATATGGTGGAGCTTTCTTGCAGAGACTGAAAAATGTTCATGACTTTTTCTCACCTGAGGGAATAAGGCATACCTTTCATATATGATGGAGAGATACAATTAATACAATGTCTGAAGAATGACAGCCAAGCTTTACGTGTACTTTTACTATCAACACCGGTTTATTATCACAATGACAGACGCCTAGTACCAAGGTCACAAGCTCCTGCGTTTTACACCACTGATGTTAAATTCAAGACATTATACTAATCACTAATCTCTAACCTAGTTGCATAGCTGTAGCTCTTTTCATCCGGATTTTGATATTAGAGAGAAGCAAGTAGATGTGAGCAGATGGAATAAGGAATTTTCACCTAATCAGATATATCCGAGTATTGTCCATATACTATACTTGAATACACTATGTATTTTTTTCCATGCTAGAATGTCTAATTGAGATAAAATAATTCAAGCTCCTTTTCAAATGAAGTCACATGTATGCCTGACTTTAATACATTTCTTGTGGAAGAATGGTCTGCAAAGCAACTCACCCATTAAATCTGTTAACCCTTTACTGCATGGTGTTGCCAAATGGCAACAACTGTTTTTTCTTCACTTCCCTGCTAATGATACACAACTTTGTTTTGTCATTTAATAATCAAAAGAGACCTTTAACCATAAGTGTCCCTGAGAGGTGTAGGCCATTGCACCATCGCATTTGGGGGAAGGGGTATATCCAGCAGACCAGTTGCAGAAAATTGTGACATGAACTGCAACTATCATGTGTTGCCCACTGAGTGGGGGTA
The DNA here is from genome assembly GCA_900302295.1 of Parasudis fraserbrunneri. NCBI lineage: Eukaryota > Metazoa > Chordata > Actinopteri > Aulopiformes > Chlorophthalmidae > Parasudis > Parasudis fraserbrunneri. The sequence goes on from OMKL01043576.1 coordinate 4,634, forward strand.
GATTGGTGAGTGGGCTGAAGACAGCAACTTTATATTTCAGCACCACAGTTGGTGGACAGCTCCCTTCCAGACAATACTACCAAGCTGGTACAAAGTGGTGAACACGTGTCCTGTGTTGTATTTAGAACATCCTAAGGATAAAACGGAATTGACTAATGGCTCTCCATTTTGGAAAAAGGTCAGAGCTGCAGACCTTTCTCAATGTCTTGCTATTGTAATTGAATTCTTCATGTTTTTGTTTGTTTGTTTGTTTGTTTGTTTGTTTTTTACATAATTTCGATTATACATCTTAGCTCAACTAATAAACATACATACGCCTATAGGTTCACACATACAAGGCATGGGTGGATGAATGGATGAATGAATAGAGATGCCTTGTCCGCATTCAGCATGTGTTAAACATGCCTTAAGGTATGACTGAGCTATCCTGCAAACGATGCATTCATGATGTTTTCGTTTACAAATGTTTAGATTTTTTTCCTATAGTGTAAAGTAAAACTACTTGATTATTTGCAGTTTATTTTTAATAATTTCTGAGCTTACTGCGTGCGCACTCAAATCAAGGGCGCGCACTGGCACGCAAGCAGACGCGCGCGCGCATATCATTTCATTATCAACCAAACCTCCACTTGAACTAGCTATGTGATCTTTTGATGAGGGGCAAAAATATCGGTGAACGTTAAGTCTACAACACACTGTAGTTAATTTTTGTTTCCATAGTTGCATAGTTACAATGAGCAAAAGCAAAAATTACACAGGAATGTTGACCAGCTTAGGCAGGGCTAAATTGTATTGGCGGACTATTCAAGGAATAGCTATAATGTAGCCTACACTTTTAGGGAAAATGGCACCTATTACATGATGATTTTTTTTAATTTTTTTTTTTATCACAAATACCAACTTACTTGTTGTGGAATATGATGGGATGTGCAGATGGTCTGGTTTAGACGGAGAGAGATCCCTCTTCAGCACCCTCCCCAAAAACTGCATCGAAAATACATCCGCAATTCTCAAGCGATTTTGCAGAATCCATGTTGATACTTTCTTGACAAACACATTTTGTTCCCATGCTCAAAACGACGTGGCATGTAATCCATCCATCAATCGGGTTAATACGCTATTAGTGCTCGCACACTGGTGTCATTTTATCCATTGCTACATATTTTTCAGGACGCAGAGGTTGAGGCACCCACAAGTGCCATCGTTGAAACTAATCTTCAGATTCAAGGCGATATACCCACTGTGCCGTTAGAAAGACATATTTCTACTCTTACTGCCTGGCATCATTTATCTTAAAACAATTAATTACAGTAATTCAGATGATCAGTGTTTTGTTTCATATCTAAATCAAATCAAATAATACAAAATAAACCTCTCCAGATTTCTCAAAATATCATGTGGCGAATTCCCAGGTAGATAAATCCCGAAAAACGCGTCACAACATATGGGTGACCATCTGCACAATAAGGGAACAAATAAGGGGCTATTTCGGCATCCCCCTCACGCTTTCAAATTGAACTTTTCTTCATGCCCCTATCCCTTCACAGTCACCAACCCCGTAGAATCTGATTAGATTTCACCTCACAACCCAGTGCGGATTTCAAGATGCTTATTTCACTTTTCCTCCAGGTTATGTCGTTGGATGAAGTCCAATAAATTAGTGGGTGAATTCATCGGTTGATTATCCTGTAGCCCATAGGAAGGAGAATTGTGAAGTAGTCGAGCTTAGACTGTATCTCTGTCTTCTCTCAGATTTCTTCGTCGATTTTCATGACAAATAAATATGTTTGATGTGGAGAAAATCCAGAAGGTATCCTTAAGAAGCCTTTTCAACCCCTCGAAAATACAGGGAGTTAAAGCGCGAACACTCTTCTTTGTAGACGCTAAAATCAAAAGCAAAATGTGATAAGAGGTTTCGTGCCCAAGCTTCTCATCCTGTCTGGACGGGAGTTCGCTCACCAAAGGCAGCCTATACTTGTCAGTTTTCACCCACCGCCGTAATCACTTCTGCGCTCTCGCTCTACCTATGCATACAGGGAATATAAATCCCAGCTATCCGTTGATATCACATCAGATGTTGCATTACGGGTATTATCCACCAAGTGCCGGTCTTCCGAGCTGTCATCTTCAAGCGAATGAGTTTAGAATGGTTAAACGTGGCCACAAATCACCCGTTCGAATACGCATAGGCTATGTCCAGTGCGCTTGGCGTTAAAGCCCCCAAATGTATCGCATGGTACACCACAGACAGACATGGAATTGATGAGTGCATGAGCAAGCCATCACTGTTTCGGTGCGCTGATGGTCTCCGATACAGCCTACCTCCCACTGACAAGCTGTTCTCTAAAAAAAAAAAATACAGTTTGTAATCCGCCAGTCAGGGCTGGTGGACTGACGATGCCATCAGTGGCAGGACTGTTGCAGTAAGGGCAGGACATATTTTACATAATTTTAAGGCTTGATACCAACCTTTTATATATATGCTATCGGTCGACAAATTCTCATGCCCATCAATATTTGCTTCTATGCATCATGTCTCAGATGTGACGTGGAATTAATCTGATTACTAATCATTCTAATACGTATCATGCAATGGTCAATTAGGCTACATTAATAAGGGGTAGCAAATGCAGATTGTTTATGCGCGGGCACATCCCTGTGCGCGCAGAAACAATAAGTGCAGTGTGTGTGTGTGTGTGTGTGTGTGTGTGTGTGTGAGAGAGAGAGAGAGAGAGAGAGCGAGAGCGAGAGCGAGAGGGAGAGAGAGATTTCTCTCAAGTATCTCTTGCAAATGGGACACGACTGCCACCTACCGACTTCCTTCCCCTCTATCTGCCGGTCTACATCGTCAAGGGCCGCAGGGTGCTAATGCAGAGGGGGTAGCCCTATTGGCCACGGTGCTCTTTACGTGCTTTCAGCACATCACAGCTCAGCTGTTGGTGGCCTTGGTGTCATCTAATTCCAGATTTTTACATTGTATCATGGTATAGACTTCATAAAACATAGACCTGCTCAGAGATTTATGGTGAAGAAAACTGACAAATTTTGACAATAGCCACAGTCAGAGGAGTGCATGTGGCTCAGGACAGACAAATCCACCTAAAAGAATGCAACAAATTCATAGTTTAGACATAAATTTCATTTCTATTGATACGTTAAGAGCGCTCTTGGATACATTCAAGCTTCAGCAATTTTGACTCCATTTATGAATGCTGTCTCTGTGTTATGAATTATGAAATACACTGTGCAGATTTTTACCATGGGAGCTGACACTAGAGACTTGACATCTCCAGAAAGATTACTGCTTGTGATGCATATATCTCAAGGAACTTGCTGTACCACACACATTATACTTAACACATTCACAGTATTCCAAGACATTATGATGTTACCTAATGTTATATTGCAGAAATTCAGATTAATCTCATGTGATGATAGATTTGAGAAAGCATTTGCATGCCAGACCAGGGATCTGTCCATCTACCTGTCAACATCTGATCTAATTTCCCCCAGTGCTGAAGGCGTTGCATCATTCATCAGTCTTCATAACTGTCGACCTGCCTGCCTGCCTGCCTGCCTGCCTGCCTGTCTGTCTGTCTGTCTGTCTGCCTGGCAATCATTGGTAAAGAGCACCACCCTCTTGCTTTTCAGTTGAAGGAGACATCATTAAATGACTCGCTCCTTCACTCACCCCCCACCCACCTGCCCTCTCCTTTTCCCAGGCTGACCATGCAAATAAACGAAACCCATTAGTGTGCAAACCCACTTCTCTCACCAAGATACTGTAGCAGAGTAACCTTTTAATATCCCACCCTTTCCCACTCCATAGTAAATCCATGCTGCTTACATGTATTTTTCAGTTCACTATCAGTGAGCACTCTGCCATAATAGCAGCCATGTTATGACTTGCCTAATGGTTTGGATTTAAAGCTTTAATTTTACCACCTACAGTGAATCTCTGGTGACCACTACTGATTACTTAAGGTCTTATTTGCTCCATGAGAGCCATCACAGAGGGCCATATCTTTTATCTTGATTTACGTAGCTTTTGGGACAACTAAATGATCAGTGATTGAAACACCCTCACCCAAATGCACAGCTTTGGGATGTTCATATACCGTAGCTGTCAGGATCATCATATGCTGAATAGGCACACATCAATGTGATGACTCTGAAATGCGTTATTGAATTGCTCCACAGCTGGTTGCATAGATAGGCTACAAATGCCGTAAGCTACATTGTAGTAAACAGCAGCCTGTGTTTTTCATACATGTAAGTAAAAAGACCCCTCTGCCCTTGGAGAAGGTTGGAGAGGTCTTGTGATTCTACTGTAAACAATGTGTCCTTGTTCTCTCTAAGGGCAAGACCCATACCCATGGGACCAGTTACTGCTGAGATGGCATGGACAAAATACATGATTGACCTTCACATGGGTTACAGAATGCTTCTACTAGAATAGGGCATTGGCCATGCTTCTTGCACCCTTCCAAGAAGAAGAGCCTCAATATGGACTGCATAATAAAACATATATTACTGACACAGAAGTAGGTTAGATTGGTGCTGTAATCCAGAACTCTTGATTTTCCACTAAAGCATGATCTTTATCCCCTTGGATAGATCACCCAGAAAAGACGGTACTTTGACAGCAGAGAGGAGGAACACGGTAAATGGCATTCAGAGACGCTTATGGCACATAGATCTCTTCCTTTCCCTGGGAGTATGATGCTGTCAGGCCCTGAATAATACATGTACTGGGATGCAATTAGATAATGTAATAATTATGTTGGGTACGCCATAGGTCTCATCCAGCGATCAAAAGGAATATACCACACTTTCAACATGAGGCTACTCATCTTTACTATTTGCTATGCTAAGCTCTACTTTTAGCTAAAAAAGAGAAAAGTTAACCACAAGAAATGATGATAGTGAAGTTTGCATTTGTATTCGGAAAGAAAGAGGAAGATCAAAGAACATAATGCAAATCCCCATGCAAAGCATGTGTCATTATAATGGTGATAGTGATAACATGTTGTTTGGAACCCTTTTTAATTTTTGGTGCCACTGTATTGATGATGCCTTAGGACCAGTCTGTTTTTATTCTGAGAACCTTGGTCAATATATTTGATGATCGGGTGATGGCCAAATTGTGTCAGTGAGTTATTCTTAACACTTTCTAAAGGCTTTTCAATGTGTATTTGGTTTATAGAGTACACAATATAGCACTCCTTACTCTGTTTTGTTCTCCCTAGAGCCGTAGTTAAATTTACCCTCACAGTATTGGATGCAAGGGACACCAGAAGGGGAGGGAAGGAGCAGGGGTGACGTACTGTGGAATGCACAGACCTTTCATCACCTACCGCTCTCCCTTTTAAAAGAGGCTCTGAATACATTTGTGATGTGTGTTGTTTATTTTGGAGATTTGCCATTCATTATTGATGATGTTGTTTTGCAGGGTATGGGACATCACCACTGATATCCTGCAGGGCTCAGAGGCAATGGAAGATGTTTGAGAGGCAAGCCTCTGAGAAGCAAGTCTGAGGCTCTGTGAGTGTGCCGTCACTCCATGCTATTCCACTCTATCAGGCCTGATGTCACTTTAGGTTGCATACTGTAGTAAGCTTGTCTTTCTATAGTGGATGTTTCATCCTTTCTGTTCTATTCCACATTTCCACGGTGGTCTCAGTAATTAAACCTCAGAATTGGCTGGGAAGAAATAGCTTGCACCTTGCAGAGTCAATGAGTAAAATTTCAAAAACACCTCAACGGCAACATCTCTGAGATTCAAAGCAATTCATCAAGTTTCATGGACTTGATAATTAGGTGCATCAATGTGTTTGCCATCCTATTTAATCTCCACTTTGATCCACGCTAATCTCTAACTGTTCTTGGTATCCGAGGATTCCTTTGACCCAAAGGGCTTGTGATCGAAGAGCACATTCAGAGTTTCTCAGCCACCGTTGTCTTGATTTCTCCATTCAACCAATGCATCTGAGGTCAATTTGAATAATTCAAAGCATGGTGCACCCTAATAACATTCTCTGACTTGACAATTTCACAATATAATGGTAAAGGAGAGTAGATGACATACTTGGTTATTGGATACTGGCTGCAGCACAAAGCAGGAATAAGAGGGGGGAAGGCCAACACTGATTTAAGAATGAATGGATCATAATATTATCACTATATGGTATCACTATCATATCTTTTGTCATCATCCTTTATCATTTAAAGTCACCAATACTGCCATTAGTAATATGTGAATGTACAACCTGGGCACATAAATGGTATATTCTACAATGGTATGTTTACTGCTTCTGCTCTATCAAGTATAGTGAAGATACACTTGGCATATTAGCATTTTGAAAACAATGATTTTAGTATAGACAAGTGACTGACCTTGATCTAAATTGTAATTTACATTTTCTGACTAGCACTCCGTATTTTGAAAGATAGTGCACACCTTTTGACAGAGGCAATGTGGCATGTGCATTCAGGCATAGTTCCAATGAGGAAAAGTGCGCATTTGCATGGAGGGCTCTCCCCCACTGTGACAGTGACATTATAAGTTGTGTTTTAATTAGCAATGAGGCTTGGCTCACATAGAAATCACAGCAATTACAGAGAAAAACTCAGCAAAACATGTCATCTTGCATCTTGTCTGAACAGAAATTTTCTAAGAAGCAGCGACTAACATCTGCCACCTGCACTTGCGATCCAAGGATCCCTTTGGCCCCAAAGGGCTTGTGATTGAAGGGTATATTCAGAGTTTACATTCTCAGCCACTCTTGTCTGATTCAACCAATGCATGTGGAAGAATAAGCGGACCTATTTGCAATTTGACCTTATGTAACTTTCAGCAATATTTAACTTTGGTATAACATTTATAGTCGGCATGAGACATACTAGGGGTGGTGGCAGGGTACTACTTAGTCTACCATGCTGGGTGAAATGCAAAGAAAGGTCAGAGATGCAAGTCCAGGGCATTATCAATAGTTATGCCATACAAAAATAATAGTTTGCTTAAATAGAACAGTATTTGGTGTTGACCCCACTGTCGAAGAATACATTTATAGGGGATAAAACAGGTGCTGAAGACTTACATCCCCCTTAGGGAGAGCATAGACAGGGCCTTAACATTGGTCCACACATACACTGAAATTACAGCAACAAGGAAGCGTCAGGAAAGCAGGTAGGTTGATCAGAACCCCATGTCATTGGACAGAGTATGTTTACTGGATGGCTTCTGCACATGTGGCAAGCTTGTGTATAGAATGCTTGAAGTGCACATGCACATACTGTACTTGCACACGCATACATGAAAACACACATACACATAAAAGGATAAACTTATATTTCAGTAGCCTTTCCCTTTCAAAAGGCGAGCACTTGGCCTTCAACATAGCAACACAACAGCTGGTGTGCCGTGCGGAATTCCCAGGTGCGCTGGATGTAGCAAGCCAAAGAGTGCACAGTGCAAACTCTTCAATGGAAAATCCACACTTAAATAAAATTCACATTATTTATATACTACTGCATAGCTCAGTTTTGATTTGTGAATATGAACAAGTCTTTCCTTAAGCTGAATACCAGAGAGACAAGACTCTAGTGACGATATTAGACCTACATGTCTGTTTAAAAGCTAATTTGGATGTAATCGCTCAAATAAAAATTCTAAGTGCCCACAAAGTCGGTCAAAAATAATGCCCCAGGATTGACTACATCATTTTGACGCAGTGAAACCTTAAATCCAGACTTCTGGCACCAGAAATATCTGTGCAGTATTGCTATTTCCATTTGGTAATACTGATACTTGTAAGTATCAGTGCCTAAGGCTTTGCTAAATTAGATGTACGTTGTTTTGTGCTCTCACCTTCTTTTAATTATATTTTGTCACTGACAGAAGAATATTTGGCACTCCAGTGGGTACTGTAGCAGCAATCATGTCAATGGTCAATTATTTAAGTGAATGTTTGCATGCAGCAGTCAGCCTTCCTTTATTCTCCATGCTACTGACTGATGCGATCTTTGACTTCTTTATTGTAAACCAGCATCATTATAATAATACAAGCAATAGGATCTTGGAGGAAAACATTTGTCTCTCTTTCACACACTATTTCATTAATCTACCAGGCTCTGTCAGTTCACAGCTTCCAATAGTTTGCTTGAGCCTGCTAATACATTCTTAAATTATGGTATTTATTTTGTCTTACCCTGAAACTAGACTGGAAATGTACTTTAATGTAAACAGTATCTTTCAGTTCCCTCAGAGTTTTGTGGGGGATACTTAGGGGGGCTGCCATAGTCCTGCTCCCTGCTGTTATCTGTACCCTCTGGTTCAGTGTTTCTCAACGTGGAGACTCAGGGGCCCTTGAGGGGGTTCCACGGGGTCCCCAGACAAATAAGGAACAGTTTAATTTCACTATTATTACATCAACTAAAAGTCAGTCCAATGAGGGAACGTATACGAATAGCTATTCTGATCATGGGTTTCACTCTCTCCACTGTCATCTCCCCACCTACAGTATAGACAGTTATGCAATTCTGGACTCAGCTCTTATGAATTGGGGGTCCCTGAGGCCAGATGAATTGGGGCTCTCAAATGGGGGTTTGCAGCCTAATGTGTATTAATTTGGGGGTCCTTGACATGAAAAACATTGAGAACCACTGCTCTAGTTTGTGAGGCAACATGCATGCCATGGCCAACAAAAATAAGGCTGGAGCGTACTTGAGCATGCAGCGCCCCTTCTGGAATGCTTCACTCACAGACCACGTGCTGCTGGTGTAGCATGATACATATGACAGCAGCTGAGCTGCAGTCGCTACTCGCTTATGACTGAGCTGGTGTAGCTTAGGGGTTAAATTCTGAATAATGATAATAATACCATAAATATGCACAGGCGGGTAAATAGGTTTCAGGATCGACTTAGCCCCTTACCGAGACAATTTTGTCGCCATTGATGCATTTTGATGGATGCTACACAACTGTCTTTACACCGCCTTCTCTTCTGTGTGGAAGTTGATGCTTACCGAATCTCATCCTAGGTCTCTCACGTGCTCCGTCCTTGCAGCAAAGGCACTCAAATTGTAGAAGTTGTACAATCCTATCCTAAATCTAAAAAATGGCAAAAGTTTTGAGCGATTTTCTCCAAAGCACTAAAAGTACGAGCATAAAAGCATAAAACAAAACAACATAAATCACAGAGAACATGTCATGCCTCAGTGGTGAATAAGAATGATGGTGGCTGAATGAAAAAAAAAGGTTTTCTTACAGATATTTATCTTTTTATTGTATTGACTGAATTTTATAAGAAAGAATCCTGGGGGTCATTATTAAGCATTCTATTCTCTGCGGAAATGCTTTACCACAATGTGACTCAAGCATGACCAGCTGTTTCCTCTGCAGGTGAACAAAGGTCTGCAGAATTAGGTTATGCATCAACCACCAACAGTACAGTACCTAACCATTTTTCCTCAGGCTGATAGGAGCATTCTCATTCACTCACCCATTTCATACGTAGAGTGCATTGTTGAATTTCCAACTACTTTACATATAAACCACCACATGCAACTGGAATATCCAAGTATGAGCTTGAAATAATATAGAGTAACCAGACACTTGCAAAGTTGACAGTGACACTAACCTACAATGGTTACCATACAGTCTTGAACAAGACACATAGTCTAATAATGGTAGGGCTTCCCTGTGCAATCTTAGGACACAGTGTCATAGATGCGAGGCATTCTCGCATTAAGTGAACTGCAGTCTGTTACTAACGTTGCATACCATTGCTAACGTATAGCTAACGTTGATAACGTAGATAATTTTGCTAATGTACTTTGATAACGTTAGCTTGGCTAATGTAAGCTGCTAACGTTGGCTTGGCTATCGTATATTGCTAATGTTGATAATGTTACTAATGTTAGCTTGGATAACGTATGTTGCTAACATTAATGTACATTGCTGACATTGATACCAGTGCGTTGGTAACATTGCTAACATTAGCTTGGCTAACGCATGTTGATAACGTTGATAACATTGGGTCCTGAGATGGCTAGCGATAGCTCTGTGTGTTGATGTTGTGTGGATGTGTGATTGACGTTCCTTAGCAGCATGAGCTGTGATTGGTCTACTTTTGTGGGTACAGACATAGAGGCATACAGAAATACAGACAGACAGATATACAGACAAACCCTGTTCTAGACGGCTGGACCCTTCGGCTCCATGCCAGAAAAAGTAGCCATTTTATTACAGGTATACAGGTGTACCTAATAAAGTTGCCACTGAGTGTATATTTGTTAAAAAACAGAGGGGGGGACATTAAAATTTTCTTTTAAATGTAGGCTATAAAAAATATATAGAGCTATAGCCATACAAAATGCACACATATCATAAAACGATGCAACATAAAGTAGTCTGTTGGTTTCCATTTTTCTAAGTTGAGGGATTTGCCCTCAAGCACTTGCAAAGAGATGAAATGAACATATTCTCAACAGCCTATGTTTTACTTTCAAAAGGATGCTTTCTGAAATAAAATGCAATGGTTGCTGCTCCCTTTTCATCTTGTAGGGTGACCAAATGCAGGACAGATTGCCAATTTTGCAGGACAGTAAAGTAATACTGAATACAATATGTAAGGTTTACATAATGTATAAAGCATTTGATCTAAATATAAGCATTTGGATTAATTAACTAATTTCTTAAAAGCACAGTAGGTAAAATAGGCCAAATGGCTAAGCAGCAGAAACACTGCAGAACAGAACATAAATTGTAGGCTGATAGAAATTATTTCTTCATAGTTGTTACTGAGCGCCTTAATGTTAACCTTTCCCAAAACTCAAATTTGGTAAATCTGAGACAAAGGTTTCAGCACCATGGAGAGTGCGGTGCACCATATAGGCCTTTTGAGGAATTTATATTTTTTGCTGGACCGCGCTGCCTAGAGGCTGCTTACCAAGAGGATGTTTATAAAACTCTTGGCATGTCAGAGAGAAAGTCGCTTTGACTTTAATCTCACTCTTCACGAGATCCATGCTGCATCGATTTCTCTAGTCCATTCATGCACTGGTCATGAGGGAGAGCAGCCTCTCCACAAAGGCATTTGTGACACAGATGCTTACTGTAGGAAGAAGAAGAGCTTGTTATCCTTCAGTAGCATCCCCAACTTCACTCCGACAGTTGCTCCCATCTCCACCACATCCCTTTGATGTCATAGAGCGCATCTTCAGCTGTACTAGTGCAGAGGCCCATGAAATAAAGTACCAGGCTGTAGTTACTCAAACTGCGCGCAACAACATAGCTTGCATTAGCTAGCAGTTCTGTCTCTCTGTCCCAGCAAGACTCAAGAGGAGGTACTAGCAAGCAGGGAGATGCTGGTGTGTAGGCTGCTGACGATTTTGAGAAATTAATGTATTTCATTTAATTCTAGAATGAACTATAGTCTATTATAGACTACCAGATGGGGGGATAAATCATATCCCCACTGGCAATAAAAACGCACAACCAGAGGTAGGGACATGAAAAGCAGCGGTATAATGGACACTGACATCACATGCTGAAACAGTTATCCCAGTCAGCCAGCAGAGAAAGCCACCTAGCTCAGCCATGACAAGAAATCATTCAATTAATGGAAATAAATGGGATAAAAGTGTGTCTGACAATCTTGTATGCCATAAACCAAGCTACATTCACCACCAACACACAGGAGCTTTGTCATATCGTCATTGACAACAGAAGTGGATGAACATTAGCATATCGCTAACTGCGATTAGCACTGCTAATGTCAGTGAATGTTTGCGCTAAGCTAACCAGCGCTTAGCTAACCACTTCTGTTCAAAGAGGTTATGATAAAGCATACATTTGGATGTCAAAATATGTCAGTTAGCAAGCTTCTTTAAAGAGTAACTTCTCCCCCAGGTCTGAGAGTAACTCCACCCACTGCATCATTTTGAAAAATGCAAAAAAATTAGAGGGGGGCTGAGGAAGGGGGTGAGGAGTGGAGGTGTGTTTCACAGACTCCCACTCAAAGAGGCACTGCACAGCTCACCTCTGACTGGAGGGCATGCTTTATATATATATATATATATA
>OMKL01043579.1:0-17000 GCA_900302295.1 Parasudis fraserbrunneri
AAATGGGTTTGTCCCTAGACTTCGTATGGGTTTGGCAGTCTGAAATGTTATTTAGGTGCTGGGGGAAAATGGCCAGTGTTTGAAGTTTTCAGATTAAAAAAGAATTAATTCTTTTTTAGCACCTCTTTCTTCTCTTGTATTGAACACACAGTTTTTGGTGGGTGTAGTTTTTATTAATTATTTCCCTCCCTCTCTGGCGACCCCACACCCAAGAGTAATAAACGTTTACAAACTGGGCAGTACATTAGGTATGCAGTGTTCCAGGCTCCAAAAAGCATAGCTACTTGATTAATTAAAGCTAATTTATTGCTTGTGTCCCCCTTGTGACATCACAGCGAATTAGCAATTATTCTGAACAGCTCGTTTAGGCTTGTTAATCTGAAAACTTCAAACACTGGCCATTTTCCCCCAGCACCTAAATAACATTTCAGACTGCCAAACCCATACGAAGTCTAGGGACAAACCCATTTGTTTGTCTTGGACAGGTGCGTCAGAGGGGAGGAGGCATCACATTAAAAGAGTAGACTTTTCAAAACCTGTATAATGTGAATATCTTGAAAATTTATCAAAAACCCCTCCACTCAACAGTGTTATATGTGTCTAATTAAAATTATTATTATAATAATTTTTTATTATTATTATTGTTGAACTAAATGGAGGCCTTTTGAGTTAGGCGTTTACCTCAAAAGGGTCCTCAACCTCGCGCACGTGCACGCGCGCACACACACACACACACACACACACACACAGAGAGAGAGAGAGGTCTACTTACTATCTCTCCAAGCAAAACAACATTTTCTCCTCTCACAATGAATATTCCTCGAGGGATGTCCCCAAATTTCTTTCCCACATGGATGCGCTCAACTGTCTGGTGGAAAACTAGATTGGCTGGGAGAAAACAGAGACATTTTTCTTTTCTTTTGGCAATCAAAATCAAACCATTTTTTGTTTACCATAGTAGAACAATAACATCAGAGGACATATGCCCCTTGGGTAATAATGACTAGGACAGCCATGGTCATTTTGGTCAGTCAACTAAAACTTTTTAAGTTGATTAGTCGTTTATATGCTGAATTATTGAGTTATTCCTTGGAAGATGATGAGATGAGATGAGAGGCCCTTGTGCATGAGAAAACCTTTACAGATTTATTGATTAAATAAACTAAGCAATTAGTTGTGAAAATCCTAGCCAATTAATAGCCTCGTTCTTTAGTCGAGTACAGCCATATTTTGTAATTGTATTTTATTTATATATTAAAAAAAAAGAAAAAAAAGCCAAACATGTAATGAACTACATTTGAAATCAATTAGATAGTCACGAAATAGACTTACCAAACTGATCAATGCTTCTAAGGTAACCGATCAGTGTTCTACCATCGCGGAGCAGGACCAGGTGTTTCTCTGAGTGGAAAACAAATAGAATGTTGAGTATCAGAAAACAGCAACATTGTGGCCACAAATTATCCAATCTCACCAGCACTGGATACAATTGACTGTTTATGTCAAGGATGCAAGTGTGATCAAGAGTGGATCTCTTTCTCCACGAATAAACGACACTTAAAAACAAAAACAAAAACACATGTACACTTACTGTCTATGTCATCAATTAGGCTAGCAGTTCCTGGAACGTAATTCATTTTGATATTATTTATTTTGATTGAAATACTGTATTTTATCTGTCAAGCCATGAATGCTTTCAAAGTAGAATCGTTACATAGAATACAGGAAGTGTATTTGTGCACAGGGAAGACTTCCTGTAGATGTGTTTAACCCTTTGTGGATCTGTTGATATGTTGGGTGGAAATATAAATTAAATTGATGACCAACATCCTTCTCAGATATCTAAATAAATATAATTTTGAAGATGGTCACTCGTTTGCAGTTTGGACACGTGCGTAATGATTATCAAAGAATATAATATAAACCTGGCCACATGACAGCTTTCCATAGATTGCGTCTATTGGCTAAAATGGCAAATGTTCCTGTGACGCACGTGCAAGGAGGACGATCCACTAATTAAAGGGACAGGACAGGATTGCTCGAGCCAGATGTCATTCAATTATTTCTTACACTTTATCAAACCATTTGAACACGTCTTTAGAATAAACACAACATTTATGTTTGTGGCAGCAGTTAGAATTAGCTGTATTGTCTAATAGCTAGCACTAACTACCAAGCTTTTACAAAGTTTTTTTCCTCTATCTTTTTGTTATGGCGAATGACAGGACTACTGCCGGGGAAAGTGCCTGGGTGATGCATCATCATCAAATGCAGTCAAATCCCAAATCTGTCTGGCCTTCGAATTACAACTCGGAGAATAATAACGTGAACTGGAATAACACTATGGTAAGTGACTGAATACAGTCGACGTAAACCAATTATGTAGTGAAGCAGCTGGGTTAGCTGCCTTACGCTTGTTTAATTTCCACGAGGATGCCCGTGTTAGCAAAACAATATTGTCCAGCTAACGTCGTTAGATAGCGCAGCTTTGCTAGTATTCCTAGCAGGCAGCTAGCTGCCCAGAATTATGTAATAACGTTAGCTGCCTCGCTAGCTAGCTGTTGCCTCCGTTTGCACTCACGTTTATCCTGACGTGACAACATTGCTAATCGTACTGTAGCTAGTTAAATACATTTTGATTTATAGTGTACATGTTTTCAAATGTGTAACGTTTGCCCGGCCTAGCTTTACTTGTTTGGTGGCGTCAGATTGCAAGCTAACGTTACATTGTTCGGAAACCATTCATACTCACATGGTTTAGTGCGGTATTAACTGCATTATCACTGGCTGCATCGTTTTATTACATTTTAGAACCCTGAAAGGAAACATTCCATATTTTCTGCAGTTGTAATGGTGTTGTATCATCATTTTAATAAACATTTTTTTATTGTTTGGCTATATGAGTAGGATATATAGAAAGCCTTTTTAATAAAATATTTTCATACAGAGTATGTATATAAATTAATGTTAACATTAACATGCCTTTTGCATGGGTTCTCCAAATGTTGTGTGCCCATATAGGACGCTCCCCAGTATCCTGGCTACCCCTCAAACTACTGGTATCCCCAGTCTCATTCCACAGGACACTATGCAAGTACCTATCCCTCAGGATCAGATGTACAGTCACCTTACAATCCGCAGGTATTTGCTCATGTTACGTCATAACCTGGTCCTCATAAGTCCATGGCTATATAAGGAGATTCACTACTTATCTATAGTCTCTTAAGTGCATTCACCTCTCCCTGACATTTACTGACATGTCCAGTGTTTAGACTTGCTCACCTCTCTCTCCCTCTCTCCCTCTCCCTCTAATTCAGGCTCTCTTTATCTGTGTCTGTCTCTCTCATCCAGGCTCTCTCTCTTACACACTCAGAGTCTCTCTCTCTCTTTCTCCATCATCACATAAACACTCTCACAATTTGTATACATGCACTTACATCCACACAATCATTACTGGTCACTCATTCTTATCTTCCATACTTTCCCTTTGCAGGCGATGCCAGGAGCATACCCAAATGGCCACGGTGTCTACAGCCCAGGTCAGGGCCAGTATTCGACGAGTTCTTTCCACCCGTCCAATCCATTCTACTGCGCTGACCAGATGCCTCAGAGGCAGCCTGCAGGCCCTTATCCCAACCAGGGCTGTCCCGCAGAGCAGAGCACAGTCGCCTCTGGGCAACCACACTCCCAACACCAGCATCATCATTATCCTGTTCCCCACTGTCAAGGGGTATGTTCATTTAAACATTTGCCATAGTGAAGTGGAAGAAAGCCTAGTTATTTAGCATAACGGCACAATTGTTCTCTCTGGTTGGCACTGTTTACTGAGTGCGTACTAGACTACTTTAGGGTAAAGGTAATGACCACTCATAACTCCAACTATTTCTATCGGATTTGGGGTTACTATCAGGCAAAAACAGGGTATTGGTATTGGAGAATTGCCCCAGTACTAATGCCAAATCAAAGCAAAGCCACTTGCTTTTCTGTCTTTTCACACATACTGGTAGAAAGATGTCTAATTGAGAAAAAATTAATTATATATAATGTTTTGGCCATTTACCCCAAACTAATGGTCCTAAATCTAAACTTAAAAGTAAAAGTAATAGTTAAGTTCAGTACTTGGTATTGGACAATACTTAAAGGGAAAATCCACCCTAAAATAGAATTTACGTATGTTAATTGTACAATATTGTACAGCTCAGTTTTGATTTGTGAACATGAACAAGTCTCTCCTTAAGCTGAACACCAGGGAGAGAAGACTCTAGCTGTAATGTCATCAAAAGACAAATCCCGGAGCTACTCCATAGACAGTGAATGATAGAACAACTCCTGGGAGACTGTGACCGTACCCATAGTGATTTCATTGGATTATGGGTACACTTTGTAATTCAGAGCTGTAAGCCCTACATTTTAATAAAACCAATTTGGATGTAATGGCTCAAACATAAATTCTTTGAGCCCACAAAGTCGGTCACTACTTCATTGTCAATGGACCAACTCTAAAAGTATCTCTTGATGACATCACAAATTCAAATCTTGTGGCTCTGATTTCCAGCTGAGTTGTTTATATATATTACAGTTGTCGATGTTTATATATATTCACTTAACTGTCCCAAGATCATTAGAATAGCACAATGTCAATTCAGTTTTAGGGTGAATTTCCCTTTTAAGAAGTTTAGCTCTTTCAGGTGTACGTTTTTTTTTTTTTATGTTCTCTCAGAATTATTTCTCGGAATTCTAGAACTCTCAGTGGCCGCTAGCCATTGTTACATCATCATTAGAATGTTCAGTTCTCAAAAATCTATGGTATTGATGCCTCCCTATGAACAAGTAAAATACCTCTTATCACCCTCTTTCCTCTTTTCTCTTACTCTCTCCTCACAGGGCCCAGGATATCCTCCAGGGTCATATCCCCACTATGGTGAGAGTGGTCATGCAATGCCCCAAAACCCCCCATACCCCACTGGCCAGTCTATTCACCCCAGACCACAGGCTGAGGCGTGGGCCCACTCTGGATATGGGCCCTCGCACCAACAACAGCAATGGCAGCCTGGCCAGCAGCCTCCCCACAGTCACTATGGCAACCCTGTTCGCCCCCAACATCCCCCAGCATGGCCAGGCACGGGAAGTGGTGCCCCACCACCGTACCAACCCAAGGTATGAGTCTGCTGCTGCTGCTGGTGCTACAACCATTTGGATGAGCTTAGCTGTCTGATTCCTTTGTATTATTGCAGGGCTCAACAATCAGCAAAAATTTCCACTGGCTCTCCAGGCCAGTAACCTATCAAATTCCCTGGCCCAACCATTAAAGCCCCTGGCCCAGGAATATTTGTTATTTCATTGGGGTGTAACGATACACCAAGCCCAAGTTCGATTCGTGCCTTGGTTTTTGGGCCACGGTTCTCAAAAATGGGAATAGAATGTTGTAAATGTCTCTATTATCTGTTTTAAATAAATTATAAATACATAAATGTGCCCTTACATGCTTTGTTCATGAGGTATTGGCATAGGTTATTGGAGATAGAAAAATTTCCATATCCAATATAAAACAAAATTCACTGTGGTTTGTCACTTCTATAAGTCAGTGCTCAAAAACACCAATATAAAACCAACTTCACTGCACTTTCTTTCAAAGCAACACTTCAGGTTATAATTTCATCATGCATGGCGAACTCATGATTTGTCATGGCAAGGTAGGCTAATTTATTATCTTTTGTTCTGAATGTAGGCTAGACGTAAGTTGATGACAAAACTCGGATTGCCAAAAGCATATTCATTTCACTCGGGAACTGATAGAGCTTTGTCGCATCGCAGTCCACTGCAGGCATACTACCTCCCACTCAACCTGGTCATTTTACCAGGAACCAGGTGTTTTCTTGTTAATGTATATTGCTCCATTTGCTAGACTGGACTCGATGCATGTTCCGTGCACTGCTTTGCTGCGCAGCATATCTGAGATCGAATTTCAAATCATTTTTATATGACTGTAATTTTTACACTGCCTACCTGGTGCCTGTATTCTTGCAGTGAATGTTTTATCTGAGATCGATAGCACAGAATAAAGTGGCAGATTTTTTGTACCTGGGGCTTGTGAATCCTACTGGCATGCCAGGCCAGGGAAAGTCTTGATCAACTGAAGTAATTGACTTGAAAAGATGCAAATGTAGGACTGTTGATGTATGAACACACAGTTTTGTAACTTTTTAGAAAATAACACTGAAATTTAAAAGCAGATTTGAGTGAATTTTGTAACACATGAAGTTTGCATAGTATTTTGAAAGGAGTTTATGTACCACACTATGATCTGTTAGATAATAATGTTTGAGCCAAATGTAGGACTATTCATCATACTCTCAATCTTTTAAATGTTTCCTCTCTCTCCAGGACCAACAGCACCAACACCAACGCGTCCCACAGGTGGGACCTAAACCCAGACCAGCCCCATCCCCCAATCCCCCCAATGGGAAGCCTGTAGATTTTAGCTCTCCTCCCCAAATGTACAACAGAACAGGGAGAGGTGGGCCAACAGAGCCTAATCCATCACAGGGTGAGCCTCCGCCCTCTGCTCCCGGTCCAACTCCAGTCCAGCCACAGGGTCCAGTGGGGCCCCAGCCCCTGAGCGATAACCCCAGCCTGGCTAAAGTCCAGCTGGTCATGGCCCGGGTGCTACTGCTGCGGGAGGACGTGGATGAGTTTGTTGGCAAAAAAACAGACAAGAGTTACCGATGTCTGGAAGAACTGCTGACCAAGGAGCTGCTAGAGCTGGACTCTGTGGAGACCCAAGGACAGGAGGCTGTGAGACAGGCCCGGAAGGAGGCGGTGCAGAGGATCCAGGCTATTCTGGACCAGTTGGAAAAAAAAGCCTTCTGAGATGGACTTCTTTGATTCTGTCGGTGGATGAGTCCTGCTGTTTCCTTTTCTTGTCCCAAATCTTCCACAGACACTTGAGGGACTGGATTCAATCAGACTTGTTCCTTGGAACACCACTATCCTTAAGACCTTTCCACCACCTTGATGTAAATTGTGTAATAAGAATGGGCATGGGTCCAAGGATATGTTAGGAGCATCATTTGGAATCAGGCCATTCAAAGCTTGTTTCCGCTGTTAGGAGTCTGTGAGATGTTTTCTCTGTAAGCTGGCAGTTGTACATATCACATGATCTGACTTCAGCCTCAGAGAGTGACTGTGTTGGCTGAGTCGACATAACATGCGAGAATTCTTGCTCAGTTATAATTTTCTGCCATGCTCATGTCAGCATAATGTAGGATCGAGTCACTGGAAGATGGTTTGTGTACTGTCACATTGTTGCTATTAGTTGTCTTTCTCTTCTAACACAGATTCAGGTTTTTGTTTTTTGTTTTTTATGCTGTCCCTTTGGATTTGGGATTATTTAATCTGATTCTAGATCTAAGGCCAACTCAAGCATTCCCTCAGCCATGTGTTCTCACAGACCGTCTTGAGCTTCCTCCGTTTGTCACTCGTCTAGTCTCCAAACATTGTTCTCGCCCACCTGCTAGAGTCGAATGCATATAGTAGCCCATATTCACATAGCCTTCCAAGTCATGACAGGAATAAGTGCAAATGTTTTTCTGTTCAATTTGTATTCAGTGCTGCATGTACTCGCACAATATCAAAGACAACCACTGTTAAATTGGGAACAGTCTACACCTCAGTGCCCACATTTGGGCTTAGATTGTAGCGGATTAGCTAGTGACCACCCCCCAACCCTCTGAACAGAGCTGTCCTCGTTAGCTCACAGAAGAAGTTGCTTCCCAAGCCAGACTTAGGATCAGCCCTAGAACTGAATACCATCTTTATAGCTGTAATCATTACTTACAGTGTTATTACACATTCATAAGGACAGCATTCAGAATGACTTGAAATCTTTTGAATTACATCCCCTTTTCCCTCCCTTCTTTAAGGACTCTGCATGTATGTGATTAAGGGGGCAAAAGAAATGAAATGTATTTTCGTAATTACAGTGTTCAATCCATGTTATTGTGGGATGAAGGAAGGATGTCATTTCAAGATTTAAAGGGAGTTGATCTTTTATACTCGAGGGCAAGTTAGGTCACGATATTTGGACATGATGTTGGTGTGTGACCTCTTTTCTCAAAGAACAATACTGATATCCTTATTATATAAAGTCTAGTTTGCACCAAAAACACGTCTTTCTTGGACTTGTGGGATAAACAAGTCTTAAAATCATGCTTGATATGTTGATTCAGAAAAAGAGTGCCATATTTGGTGGGAGCTTTTATATCGTAAAAAAAAAATAATAAAAAGATATCTTAAACTTTGCATGGAATAAAACATTTGTCGTATTTGTTTATTTTCTGTGCTGTAAATTTTCCGTGTTTAGCATTATTGTATGTTCAATATCATTTGGCAAATATATATGTGTAAAAAAGTAAAAGCTTTAAGATACAAGACCAGGATCTTTACTGGAGAAGTATCTGATGTAATGCATGTTTCCAACACAAGATGGGAATATTTGCCTGACTAATATAGAAATTACTACAGCTCAGTCTAGGAACTTATTAAATGTCAGGACACTTTTTTTTTTAACCTGTGGTCAAATTAATGTTATTTTATGCTTTCTTACTTTTTGATATGATATCCAAACACAAAGTATTAACATTGAAAGTAAAACAGGTCCTGTGAAACTGAACTAAGGTGAAATACTGTAGTACTTTGCATGATCAAAGGATCAAAGTTAAATCTGCATATTACATTTTTTCAAAGATTATATATATATATATATGTGTTCTCTTCTGAAAGTCCAATAATGAGAAAATGTTTGGCTTTGTTGAAGTCAGATGCCTGTGCATGGCCACACACACTCCATCGCCTTCCAGTTGCATTCAGTTCTTTAAATAGTCAGCTATTTTAATGCTAAAGCATAACAAGGCACGCCTGGGAGCCTCGTGGAACATGAACTGAATTTGATTTGTGGGACGGATAGCCTGACAACACTTAGAACACCCTGCGGTGCGCGAATCTGAGGCGAAGTCTCCTGAGAGGAGAATACACCTGCTACAATAATTCTGCTCTGATGGAGGTTTAGTGACTGCTTGCACAGACAACGTACTCTTTTGGCATAGAGCTTGCTTCTAAAGAGGGAGGTGACAGTATAACTTTTTCTCGGCTTGTTTGGAAAAACACGGCAACAAGATATTTTCTGTTCATCTGTTCAACTGCCGAAGTGAAGCTGACTCGTTCATGATTTGGAAAAGTGCATCTCTGTATTAAATCAGAGTTCTGCCAGGAGCCATTGAAGGAAATACAATGTCTTATATGTCCAAACTCCCTGCATCCTGGAATGACGGACCTCCTCCTCGAAAGGTGGAGATTGACCTCAGTTCTCCTGGTCTGGCAGTGTTTGAGCTGGAACGACTGCTGTTTACTGGGAAAGCCATCATTAGCCATGCTGACGAAGTGTGGCCAAGGCTTTACATTGGAGACCAGTAAGTCAACTGACCGTATACTTTCTGGTGAAATCTCATAGGCCATATGCCTGATAAAGACAAAGATGCAAAATTTCAACATTTAGCTATTAAGCAAGATTTCAGATATTTTGTTTGGTGTTGTGATAGGGTGTGGGATTTGGAGTAAGAATAAACGGGGATCAACTCAGTCTGGTTCTGGATTGACTCCATGCATGTGAAAGATGAACTGATCATAACTCAGTTTGTAATGGAGGGTGGGTAACATGATATCTCTTAAATTGCATTCCACATGGGGCACCTGCGTAAACTGACTATGTCAGAGTTTCCACTGATGGTTCTTGAAATTTCAGCGATTTCTCAGTAATCCCCTTATATCCACTCTCCGTCCAGGGCTAAGATCATGTGTCAGGTTTCTGTAGTTATTTTCAAACTGTCACATTTCTGAAATTGTACTCTCATGCTCCAGCATGCACTGACCACTCTCATTCACAATGCATGCAGTTGTATAATATCAAAGCACCTACTGTATTCTATTCTATCAAATCACAGATACAATCAGTAAATACACGGGGTAATGTTTATCACAGGAACAGCGCAGAGAACCGATCTGACCTTTCCAGGAATCGCGTCACTCACATCCTGAATGCAGCTCACAGTAAGCGGCGAGGAGAGCCAGACATATACAAGGCCATGAACATCACCTACATGGGGATAGAAGCCCACGACTCCTGTGAATTTGACATGAGCGTCAACTTCCAGTCTGCCGCGGACTTCATTCATAGAGCTCTCAGTGGAGGAGGTGAGAGGGGGAGACTGGTGGGGAAACTCCGTAGGTTAGTCTGATGTAATGCCCACTCCCATCATTTTTTGTCTATACTGGTGGTTAAGTCTGTTATTTTGGTTCCCTGTTTTTATTTTCTAACTCTTGCACTTCACTTTTGTGAAGCATTTTGTAACAAATGTTTTGAAAAGCACTTCAGTTCAAACAGTTCATTATTATTATTATTGTTAGTTGTAGTTAGCAGTAGTAGTCGTATTCATTTTTTAAAATTATGTGTTACAATCTTTCACATTTCTCTTAGTGTAGCATGCAAGCCAAATTTGGCCCTCCACAACATTATTATTGGCTCTACAAAGGGTTCCAGATAGTTAAAAGATATTCTATTTGGTCTATTTTGATACTATTTAAATTGTGAATTAACTAGATTATTACAAGAAAAAGAGAGACAGTGACAAAAGTGCAGACAGTAGACCTAAAATAATAGTTATTTTCTATATTTCTAAATTATCAGTGTCTAGTTAAATCCTGATTAGCCTGCTTTAGAGACTGGTGTGAGAGATGGGGACATTATAAACTCTACTGTATATGGTGCTCAAAAATACGTATTGGTGGCAGTGGCACCAGTACAGATCCAGCAATAATGACACATAGTCTTAGATGTTTTTAATTCTGTGTCCCCTGTCTGTCTCTCAGGTAAAATCCTGGTGCACTGCCATGTTGGAGTAAGTCGTTCAGCCACACTAGTCCTGGCCTACCTAATGCTGAAACAGAATCTGACCCTTGTGGAGGCTATTTGTGCCGTGAAAGACAACCGGGGCATCATCCCAAACCGAGGCTTCATCCGACAACTCATCAAGCTGGATGGCCGACTCTTTGGCAGCCATCGCTGAACCTCTTGAACCAGGGCTCATATTCATAAATATTTTTTGAACTGGAACACAGATTCTGGGTGGCATGGTGGCCTGGTGGTTAGAGAGACCGTCCTATTGACCTTTTCAAAATATTCTGTTGCTATGGAAACAGTTTTGGCCCCTGTGTATTTCCTGTCAGCTACTGTAATAGAAAACACTACGACAGGAAACACACTGAGGCCAAAATAGAATGTTTATGAAAAGGTCTATAAGCAGAAGGTCACAGGATCAATCCCCGTTACAGCCAAAGTGCCCACTCCCATCTAAGTGTACTGGTAGCGACTTGAGCAAGTCCTGCTCAACCCTGTTCACGGGGTGCCATACATGTCTGACCCTGTGCTCCTACCAAAGAGTTCTATAATGTGTACATGTTAAACCAAAACACTTTTTAGATCACAAGACCATGTCATTTGAAACAAGCTGGTCTCAGATCAGCACTCCAAGATAGCCTACTTTATGAATATGGGCTCAGAGGAAAAAGGAGAGGAATAGGAAACTGGTATGCAAACTATATGGAACAATGTTCTAAGATTTAAGACCAATGGTGGATTTCATTCATTTCTCAGTGATGATCATAGTGTAGGGAAAGAAAGAATGGAGAATGTCTGAAACTACAGTGGAAGGCTTTTACGTTTTTTTTGTGTTGTTTTTTTTTTATCCATGTTTACTAAAGCTAACATGTTTTATTTAAAAAGACATAAACAAAAAAACAACAACTCTGAATCCGGAAACATGGTGCAGATCTTTGGGGATGCTTAATGGTTCAAAGTGGCTTTGATGCTTTCTTTTTCATCTGAAAGGCAGTGAAAGGGTCATTGGAAAGCACGTAAAAGCACTGACGAGGGGCAGTGGGGCAATTTATGATCCTCCCTAATGTTCTTCTGTATTTTCTAGACATAAACTAGCTGTCAAATTTTTTTTATCATATGGTTGCATGTTGGGAAAACCATAATTAAGTGAAATTATGTGTCTCTGTAAATGACGGACCAGCTTTAATGAGCTTAATAAACAGGCTTAGCTCTTGAAAGGGGCTACATAAATCGAAGCTATTATTATTATTATTATTATTATTATTATTAACTCTAGGGTTGACTAGAAGAACTGAAGAAATGAAATGTTTGGGCTATTTTGACTAATGGGCTGTTAATGTTGTAGGTTAACACTAAAGTGGTGGGAACTAAACAGAAACAAATATGATGTAGTTGGGAGTGGACACTGATATGACAGTCACCTGGACCACACTGCTCCGTTCCTCCGAGCAGGTGGTGGAAGAAGAATATCAGGTTAGGTCCACCCCTGGGTTGGCCATAACATTATGGATTGTGTGATTTATGCTGTTAACTATTGTGCATTTTATATCTGGCTTTTGTGAATACATTTGTTTGGTACATTCAGTATACTTTGACTTAGTTGCAATAAAAATTTGTCCGAAAAACATCCAACCTGGCACAGAAACAATGACAAAGCAACACATCAGGGGTCAGGTGATATATAGATACAATGATGATATCAAGAAACCAGGCATCAAAGAATAAAACTTTTTACTTGGATTTAGAGTACTTAATTACTCAAGTAAGAATCAGAGTAGCATGCTAAAATAGAACTAACTAAAAAGTGATTGTGACTGTTCTACTGTAAATGGCAGATTATCATCTACTCACTACCCTATGAACAAAAATCTACTCAGTTACAGAGCAATTGTAATTTGTTACTTTCCACCTTGAAGTAAGTTTCTTGTAGTTCCTAAAGACAATATGTATGCTTTCTGAAAATATGAAAACCGTCGTAATTTAATTCTTAAGTAGTTGAAGGATAACATAGTTAAGACCATTGTTATGACTGCTCATTCAAGTCATAACAAAAATGGGGAGACCACAAGGCAAAAGGACTTAGTTAAACAATTATTTAATTTAATTAATCAAAAAACATAAGAAAAGTGAGGTTTGTCATTCAGTAAATCAGTGTATGTGGATGGTGGAGGGGAATGAGGAGAGCCGGTTGTTGTGAAGTACAAAACAGAAACAAACAGGCCTGGCAGCTGCCATCCAGGCAGGAGTGGAGGGAAACTGAGCCAGCCTGAGAGGCCATGCTTCATGGCCTCCTCTCTCCAGGTGAAGCCAATCTGCTAACAAGAGGAGAGTTAAGCAATAGCAAGCATAATTTTGAATGGGAGGGGCAAGGGTAGGAGAGAGAGAGAGCAAGAGAGCCACTCCCAAACAAGCAAGGAGAGAGACATATACACCCACATAGGCCAGGCTATGGCCTAGAGGCCATCACGCCACAGAGCGTGGGGGGTAATTATAACCTTAAACTTTTAATTTAACCTTAAAAGTTGCTTATAACCCTATCCCTGACCTTAACCACTCCCACTACCTTAAAGTTAAAAAATAAATGTAAAGTTTTAGTGTGAAATGCTGATGACCCCATGTGATCTAGCATTTACCTAACCGAACCCACCAACACTGCAGAAGTGCCCTTGAGGAAGACAACTTCTAGTGTACCTGCTCCCAGTACATCAACATGCAATAGGATGATATCTGATTTGAAGTTATTTTGTTTTCTTCCTGATCCTACTGGGTTGATTAACCTCTAGCACAGACAATGGCTGTTGCATCTCGACTTTGTAATTTCAGCTGTAATGCCATGACTAGAGCTCACAGTGATGACCATAATCATTACACAGAACAAATATGGAGGCCAGAGCAAATAGTACTGTAGGAGGAGACACCAAATAAACATGTCAAAGTTCAGTCCCTTTGATCAATCACAAAAGTAGAACAGCTTCCTCTCATTGCCTTGTCTGGTGTCTTTGGAAGAGGAGCCATAAGCTGTAACGTGTGAAGGTGAGTAACGTACTGAAAGAAATGCTGAGTTTTAGGCCTAATATTACTACTTCCTTCAGCTTTGTAATGGTTGTCTATAGTTTTACTTTGACAACACTCAATAAAAAAATGTTTAAGTAAGCTGGCTGTGCACCTTGCTCTCCCTGGCAGTACATTAGAATATAGGTTGTCCACTACTTTCTGGTACTGTTGTGCTGAAGCTATATGAATTGTGAAACACCTGCTAGCCCTGGTAAGCAAAACCATACCTGTGTTAGATTAATACGTTTGTATTGAATTTCAAATTCAATTCCTGCTGGATGACTGCATGAGTTCAATCTGTAGAGACTAGATTAAGTAGCCTATTAAACCTTTTTACTGAATATGTTGACTCCAGAAGGATATGGGCATTCTTAAATGACAGTAGGTAGATTATATGAGAAAAGAAGCAGTTTCTTGTAATCCTTTTCTGTATGGGCTATGAAAGGTATGAATGAGAGATATGTAATAGGTAGTCCTCTAGCCGCAACAGCATCCCAGCTTGCTTGCACAATGTTGCGGTTAGGTAGTCTTCCTGAATGACCTTTTTACGGTAAGTTTCACTAAAAGATAGTATTTGCTAAAGAGAATATTGCGTAATCTAGTGAGTAATGATACACTTTTGCAATTTTGTCTCAGTTCACCATGATGCATGCAGCCTTGAGTGTGTGGATCCTATCAGCAGTGGTCATCATAGGGAGAGGCCATCATCATACACACGACAATGATCACCAGCACCCCGAACCTGACAACAGCCTTTCACTGGTGTCTTCGGCCAACAAAGACTTCGCTTACCGTCTGTACAAGCAGTTAGCAGCTCAACCGGACTCCCAGGGTAAGAACATCTTCTTCTCTCCTGCAAGTGTGACAGTTGCCCTGGCTGCTCTGTCCGTGGGGGCCCGGGGGCAGACCCACCAGCAACTCTTCAGCGGCCTGGGATTCAACAACAGTCTTCTGACGCAGGCGCAGGTAGACCAGGCCTTTCATACGCTTCTCACCAGGCACGACAGGACATCCGCGGAAGACATAAGTGAAGGAAGTGCGGTGTTTGTGCACAGCGCCTTTAGGCCACGGCTTGAGTTCCTTGGGGCTTTGAAGCAGTCCTACTTGGCTGAAGGGTTCACTGTCGACTTCACCAAGGCCACAGAAAGTGCTGATACCATCAACAAGTATGTAGCGGATAAGACCAATGGGAAGATAGACAAGCTAGTCGAATCACTGGATCCCTCCACTGTCATGTACCTCATCAGCTACATGTACTACAAAGGTAAGAAGTTGTATGAGCTTTTTCATCTTCTTCTTCTTTAAAATACTAGACAACAGTGGAAGTGCTGGAGATGCAATACATTAACATGACCTGACTGTCAGACCTTCACTACAGGCTCCTGCGGGCTGTCCCTCAATTCAAAACTATCTCACCATAAGTTTGTTTATATAGATTTATTCATCTACTGCCCTTTGTATCTTTCAAATAGGAAAATGGGAAATTCCATTTGACCCTGCAGGCACCATGGCGGCAATGTTCAATGTGGATGAACAGACCAAGGTTCTACACCCATCACCACCTATCACCATCTTAGAATAATTTTGGATTACAATGCATACACCTCAATTAATTAATTAATTAATTAATTTGTTTATTTATGTATTTATTTATTTCATATGTAACTGTTGTCTAGTCTTTTAATCAGGAGTTGAGTCAATCAACTAGAGCACAAAAACATGTCTCCAGTGCTATTTCTTATTTTTGGTGGTGGGGCTAACCATTTGTTTGGATCACAGATTGGAAAAACTATTTTATTTTTCGTTTTGATTCTGTTTTTGTCTTGAGAAAGCCACTAATGATGTAAATGGCCATCTTCCAGGTTCCAGTTCAAATGATGAATGTGGAGGAGACACTCGGTGTCTACTATGACCGGGAGGTCTCCACCTCAGTCCTCCAACTGCCTTTCAACAACTCCAACTCCATGCTGCTGCTGCTGCCAGATAGTGGTAGAAACATGTCTGAACTGGAGGAGGTCATTAACCAGAACCACCTCACCAAGTGGCTGAAGTGGATGAGGCCACGGTATGGATAGACCCAATCTCTACTTGGTTGAGGCCTAGCCTGCCTGAATGAAACACATTTTATTCTATTCTTTCTTTCTTTTTTTTTCATACAAGTTTTCAGTTATAAGTTCCCAAAGTAAGGAAAATGCAATCCCATGATATCATCAAACTACACTGCCTGAGATGGTTGAAAGAAAATGATATGAACAATCATGTTAACATACCTATAATAAACAGTATAAACACGTTGATGATGTATAATGTATAATAAATAGGTATGCAAACATGGTCATACAGTAGTCAGTGCAATTTGATGATGTACTAGTGTTGCATTTTCCTCACTTTGAGCAAAACAAGAGAAAAAAATCTTGCTGCATTTTACAGAAATGTCTACCTTTGTAGAATAACAACCTTGAAGGTCCCATATTATACAGTTTTTCAGCAAGTTAATATAGGTATTCGAGTTCCCCAAAACATGTCTTTTGAAGTTTTTTGCTGAAAATACGACTCAGATTATGCATTCTAACATGCCTCTATACCCCTCTGTTTCAGTTCTGTTCAAAGTGAGTTGTTTCTGTGTCTGTAGCTTTAAATACCTGACATCCAACAACTGCGCAGCGTTTCCTTGACATTTTCTTCTGTCTTGTAGCTATCTTTTGCTAATGCTAGCTCCACAACAGAATGATCCGCTTGCGTTTTCTTCCACATACAAGGAGGTTGGACGATGGGCAGTGCTGAGGGGCAGCATTGTCTCGTGCTGACGTCATCATGTTACCGAACTCCAAACGGCTCGAATTACAGGCACAGTTTCTGAATACGGGCGGTGTGCCTTTCTTCGTGGACTGAGCATTTTGATACTTTCACAGTATTTATATAGCACCTAGACCTGCTTTATAATCAGGAAACACATGGAGATCTCACTTTCTACAATATGTTCCCTTTAAGTGTT
>OMKL01043582.1:0-16051 GCA_900302295.1 Parasudis fraserbrunneri
GCACCTACAATATTCTCCCGTTTTGATTTAAAAACTAGCCACATACTGTAGCTTAGCCCAGTTACCCTCTTCAGTTGTACGTCATCATCAAAGGTCAACATAAATCGTCAATATGCTCCCAAAAGATGGCAAAAATCACTGTCAAAACAGGTTTGCTGAATAACATTCTAAGTTAAATATGTCGAAACGTTTCTAAGAACCTAAACATCGCAAAGCTCTTGCTCAAACAAATAAGCTTCACGTACTTATAGTGGTATAAGTGATTTTACGTCCATTTCCACTCATTTCAGAGCTCTGAGGTCTGCATATTTTTTGCAGGCCATTGATGGAAGAAGATTCACTCACTCACTCAGTTATCCACTCTGCCGTTAGTGGTGTCATAAGCATGGCATTTTGTGAATGACCAGTTCAATCATGAGAATGCTTCGCATCTATGACACTGTGTGTCTTTGTTCTATGTATTCTTACCACCACTGCCATTGACTGTTTTGTTCTTTTGTCATCCACAGGTGGTGTCAGTGAGTGTTTGGGTGCAAGGAAGGAGTGTGTGTGTGTGTGTGTGTGTGTGTGTGTGTGTGTGTGTGCGTGTATGCGCGTGTATGTTTGTGTGTG
The DNA here is from genome assembly GCA_900302295.1 of Parasudis fraserbrunneri. Lineage (NCBI taxonomy): Eukaryota > Metazoa > Chordata > Actinopteri > Aulopiformes > Chlorophthalmidae > Parasudis > Parasudis fraserbrunneri. The sequence goes on from OMKL01043582.1 coordinate 613, forward strand.
AGAAAGACATAGTCCAGCGATGGCTGCCAGTAAGAATAAAAACCAGAGTTCCCTGGCCCTGCACAAGGTGATCATGGTGGGCAGTGGAGGCGTGGGCAAGTCGGCCCTCACCCTGCAGTTCATGTATGATGAGGTAAGAGGGCAGGTGCCACTCACTTTAGAGACTGATGCCCCCACTCGTCTTTCAGTCATACTGACCCCCAGACACATTGTGACTTCCATACGCTATTGGAAAGTGGAGAATGTTTCTAAACACCTTTTATTATTTATCTTTCCTCCTAATAATCAAGCCAACCATGAGGTGTTACCAAGCTATGTTCTTGAGAAAATTGCCTTCAAAGTTACACAGTTACACCAGAATAAGGTCATTGTAAAGTTTTACCAAAAATTTGCAAATTATGAAAGCCCGTACAATGTTTTGGTAAAATATGACAAACAGCCAAAAATCAATATTTCAACATCACTTAAATGCAAATTAGCCATGGAAACATCTGACTGAAAATGATAGAACATGACAAAAGAGAGGCTGGTTAGGGCAGTGCCGTGCAGTGATAGCCCAAAGGTTAGAGGAGAGGGCTTTTAACTGGAAGGTCACCAGTTCAAATTCCTGAACTAAAGGGGAATATCTGGAAGTGTAAGGAAGTTGATAAATAATGCTCTCCTGTCTTTCATTTAATTACAGTTGAGGTGCCCTTGAGCAAAGCACTTAATCTCCAGCTACCCCAGTAGAGCTGCTCATTGGCCAGTAGTAGAATACTTTACAAGGCAAATTATTAGAAGGTTGTACGAGGCACAGGGTGTTGGGGAGGAGGAGCAGAGCATCAGTCAACCCACCCTCGATAAATAAGAGTTGACATCACCAACTCTCCGCCTAGTAATGTGCCACAAATGTTCATATTGTGGAAAATTATTCACTAATGTAAAATAAAAAAGTAAACTGCAAGTTTGAGTAACCACAGAGCAACCATTTGGACGCTGCGACCAAATGAAGGGAACAGCAGGGATGAGTAATGATATAGTATATATAGAGGCTCTACATGGCACGTCCAAATGCAAAGCCATCTAGAGTCTCAATTTTGGGGCTACACTGACAGACTGATATTAAAACACGTCTGTGAATAGGCTGTGTTACTGTATCCATGTAGGCATCACTGAGTACTGAAGCAGATAATGAACCAGCAATTATGTCCTAAAATAACTGGTGAACAAGAATAGACTGTAATGGTCTGCCTTAACATAGATGATAGAAAGAGGAAGCAGTATAGTGCATTGTGATTCTGGTGGTGAATATGGTCAGTCATATTCATACTGAATGGAAATGGGAAGTGAACTAGTCTCAGGTTCACACACATTATTGTAAATATTTGTCTAATTATCTCTGTTTTTCCCAAATGGTACCATTGCCTGGAGATAACAGGGAGATCTGGGTGTGGGAAATTAATAAGTAATGCTCTCTGCTCCCTCCTTCCTCTACAACTGCCATAGAAATGCCCTTGAGCAAGGCACTTATCTTCCTAACCGCTTCGGTGGAAGTGCTCGATGGGTTGTGTTGGACAACTCCCAGGTGTTAATGTGTACCTGTATGGTGTGCAGCGGGGCATTGCTGCCAAAGAGCAAACAAGTGCTTTGCAAATCTTCCCTGGATAAATGAATGTTAAGTCTTATTACCCACTTACAGGATATAGATCCCAATTTCCTGAGTGGCTAGTGATAAAAGACTTTCTGTCGATTGAAAAGCCCTTTTAATGTCCAGTGATTGGTGCATTATTGGCAGAGTTCTGCGACTGTAAAATTGATTGTATGCCCTCTAGTGGCCTACATTCAAACAAGACCAGTCAATTCTGAGCTACAATACTAGGTATCCCCTTTCACCATGTTTATATTTTTATATCTATATGGGTCCCCCTTATCCTTATTTTTATTTTTATTTTTATTTTTATTCCCCTTTCATATACTTTCCCTTAGATATGTATAATTTTACCTGCAATGCTCCCATCTGTCTGTCTGTGTCTGTCTGTCTGTCTGTCTGTCTGTCTTATCAAATTGTTTTACTATTTTATAACAACATCTTTCAAAGTCTCCCAATTTCAAGTCAGCATCAAGTAAATGGTGTTTTAAATACCCCAGGTAGCCTATATTGCTGTAATCATTTACATATGTCACAGATGTCTTCTGTAGATTGTATTTAGGGCCTTTGAACAATATTCTCTTTTCAGAATTGTTTAAATTTGATCTTTCTATCTTGCTAGCAAAGCCTGGGTTGACATTGGGTCGAACATGAGTTAAAGTTTGTGACAAATCAGAAAGGCTTCTTTAAAAAAAAAAAAGAAGAAAATCTTGATAACCTATTTTCTCTCTCCTTCCATTCTCAGTTTGTGGAGGACTACGAGCCCACCAAGGCAGACAGCTACAGGAAGAAGGTGGTCTTGGATGGGGAGGAGGTCCAGATCGACATCCTAGACACAGCGGGCCAGGAGGACTACGCTGCCATCAGGGACAACTACTTCCGCAGCGGAGAGGGCTTTCTGCTTGTCTTCTCCATCACAGAGCACGAGTCCTTCACAGCCACCGCGGAGTTCAGGTACAGCAGCCCGGCTGTGTGTATTTGTATTTGCAATGCTGTCTTTTGTGAGTAGAAATGGGAATGGACTGAATGCTCCTGATCCAATATGTGACTCGTTCAGTCTCACCAAGGCTATGGTCGCACCAGTCTTTTTCTGGCACAGGGCTTTATTATGTGGTGTAACTATGATATTATAATTTTTTCACATTTTCTCAAAAAAGCAATATCAAAAATATGTTTTAATAATATGTTAAAGTTAAAGGAGCATGCAGTATTTATTTGTTTACATATTCCATGCTACATTACACAGTACGGTTAGAATGGACTACTTACTTTTAGGATGCGTATGCACTGAACAGAATTTGGACATAGTACGCTATTTACATTTTTAGCATTGAGCAGACACCCCTATTCAGAATGACTTATATAGACATTAGAAACAGTGCTTCAAATGCCTGAGTTACCAACATGGCAAGTAGCCAAAATGAGGAGTAAATAGGTTAATTTCCAATTCCCAGTAAGTGTTGAAGCCTGAGAAGAAGTAGCTAAAAATAAAAGGGTACAGACCTCCACCAAGGCCTAGCAATCTCCCCACTTTGCTGTTCCTTTCACAGGCAACATTTTATCTGGGTAGATGACAGAAGCAAGAGTTGCCGATATTGCTGGTCTCAACAGACCCATGGTGGCACTAGAGGGACGGCCACAGGGTCACCAAAATCAAGAGGTTTCTCTCTGTATGGGTCATGAATATACACAGCACATTTTGTGACTGTACCACTAATGGGTCGGAAGATACACTCATGTGAAAATGGATAGTTTGGCCCAATGGGGGCACTAAAGGAAAGGTGATGTGGTCACCAAAATCAATAAATGTCTTCCTCTTGGGGTCATGAATGTGCACAGCACATTTTATGGCAATCCATCCATTACTTTGAAATATCTTGTCCTCAATTTGGTCTGATGGTGTCGCAAGAGGAATGTTCATGTAGTCATCAAAATGAACAGGGATCTTTCTATTGGGGTCATAAATATGCACAGGAAATTTCATGGCAATCTGGCCATTTTATTTTAGAGATATCTCATTCAGTCTCTTACAGACTTACAGACTAATGAAAAAGTAGAACCAAAATGACAGAAAAGAACCAAACTATTTTTTTATAACAAGATGATAGTAAACCAGTGCAAGGAGAGGAAGGGGGGGCAACATGTTTGTACTGCATACAAAGAAACTGCATGGTTTTGGCCCAAAACTGCATGGGATTAGCATACAAGACAATGTGTTTTCAGCAAAGGTGTTCAGTGTACACTGTGTGTGTTTGTATGTATGTGGTTTTGTGTGCGTGTACGTGCATGCACTGCAGGGAGCAGATCCTTCGAGTGAAGGCGGAGGAGGACAAGATACCACTCCTGCTGGTGGGGAACAAGTCGGACCTGGAAGAGCGCCGGCAGGTGTCCGTGGACGAGGCTCGGGGGAAAGCTGAGGAGTGGGGCGTTCAGTACGTGGAGACGTCAGCCAAGACCAGGGCCAACGTCGACAAGGTACACCATACGCCCTACATCAGACTCACCACTATGAAAATATTGTTTATTTTAATGAACGCAGCCAGGTAGGAATAAAAATAAATGATAAAAATATGCACGTCCATACACTGACAATAAGCATAAGAAAGGGAAGTGGAGTCCGCACATTGGAACCTCTCGATGCAATATATTTATTCACACTACAAAGAAAGTGACGTTTCGCAATGCTCTTCGTCAGACTCTTAGAAACGTCACTTTCTTTGTGGAAGTGGAGTGAGTTACTGCATTGGGACCTTCCAGTGAGAGAGCATAAACCATGTAGAATTTTACTGTGACTTGAGTTTTTAAAAGAGTATTTTTTTCTTCTTTCTTTCTGTGAAGAAATACAACTTCCAACAACTCCAAAACCAACGCACAGAGATTAAATTGTTATCAATCCTCTCATTTGACTCCAGGGAAGTGTATTTCCCAAAATATTTGAGTGTGCCTTTAAGTGATTTTGCTCTCATCTTCTCCCAAGGTATTTTTCGACCTGATGCGTGAAGTGCGAGGCAAGAAGATGTCAGAAAACAAAGACAAAAACGGCAAGGGAAAGAACAAGAACAAGAACAAGAACAATAAGAGCTTCAAAGAGAGATGCCGTTTACTTTGAACCCTCCATGGACCTCGACAACACACAAAACACAATCCTCACGTCAGAGAACGTGATCAAAAGAGCGTCCTCCCTCTCATCCTGTCAAACTAAATTTGTCAGATTTTGAATAGCTGGCCATGGTTTAGTGTCTAGCATAATCTCAGCCACATTTTTTTCTTTGCATTTGAAACTAAAGGTTAAATTCTGAGTTTGTTTTTAATTCTTGTTTTTTAAAGGAAGGTGACCACTATTCTGCAACTTCTTTGACTTGGACTATAGTGCTTGATGGCTCACCCGATTATAAGCCAATCACCAAACGGACACCGACACTAACTCTTGATTTGCTCGAGACATTCTCTGCTGCTTTACTCTGACACAGATTACGTTGCCTTGGACTAAAAATCTCAATGATTGGAATTCTCTGTCCAGAGGGGGTGTTTTAGTCCAGGATCAGACTGAATCTTAGTCCAGTGAGCAGCTCTTTTGATCTTTTTGTTGACCTGCCCATAGTGTAAATCTTAGTTTGTTTTGTTATTAATCCAATGAACCTCAGTTCAATCCTATCAATTTACAGGGAACCCTTAAGCTCCTCTCCTTTTTATATGTGTGTTCATTCATGACAACACTAAAACAAATGCGGTCTAGATGCGTTACATCAACCCATTGTCAAAATTCACCTCTCCACCATGTAAAGCACACATGCTTGAAATGGATGTTGAGCTGGAGAAGTTGCAGATGGTTTTTATTTTTTTTTAACACATTGTTTGCATTCTTGGCATTGCACTGTTCAAATAGAGGGTAAAATCGGAACAACTATTTCTTTTTGGCTTTTAGCCCCATTCATGCCTGGACCTTCACACACTATGGGCAGACATTAGATGGTAATGACTGAATACAGTGAATTGCCAGTGACTTTTGATATAGTGAATAAATCACTGGATATATTACTTAATATAATCAGTCCCTCCAGGAATTACCAATTATTTAGATTTTAGGGCCCACAGTTTTCACTAATTTCTTAGTTGTGCTACTGCAGTAAACGGTCTAATCAGAGGACTTATCATTAAGCAAGTCATCAGAACTTTACTTGCAGCTTTCATTAGTCCTCACATATTTGCCACAAGTAAATGCCTTTCAATTTTTCAGGATTGCTGTAAAGGCAAGTCTTTTCAGGACACAAGAATCACAGGAAAATTCAGCAGAAAAACTTTGCTTACAGCTTTGATTTCCTCGCAGCTGTGTTGTTTGTTTTAGGATGTGACAAGGCTGTCGGGGTTAATTTGGGACTTGAAATTTGATGTAGGTCATAAGCACCAACTAAGCGGGGATAATAGACCAAGTACAGAGAGATGGGCCCCTGTATTGGTGTCATTTGGTCCTCCCAGCCCATTCCACAAAGCAACATTTGTTTCCTCGGATATTGATGTTCGGATGCTTACCTGACTTTGCAGTGTGGGATGGTCTTAATCCAGGAGGCTTTATGCCTTTCGTTAATTATGTCAGCATAATCGGTGATACACATCTTCTGGGTTATTGTCAATCTTTATACATTATTATCACTTTTATTCAAATGCCTCCTTTGTAAAAAAAAATAAATAAATAAATAAATAATAAATACATAAAAAATAAATAAATAAAGCACTACATTGCCAATACCTTAAAGATGGACTTGTCAAAAGGATTCATGCTGGAGAATTTATAAGCGGTATGTGCCAACAAAACTGAAGATAAACATGTCAAAAAATTGTTTCTCTATGGATATATGTACGTATGTGAATTAACTTGAGTGTATGTATGTGCATCGACCAGAAGAGGAAAAAACAAACCTTTCTAATCTCTTTGTCAGTATGAGTGAAGCGTTGGCGGGGACACCAATCTTCCTAACTGTTGTTGTTTAATCAAGTGCTTTACCTTACAGTGAACAACATAGTTCTACCACTGCCCAAATCATTCTCTTTTTAACATGTCCTCCCCTCTTTCTTCTACTGTTAGTCTACTGTGAGTAGGATTCTTTTTTTCTCTCTACTGTGAGTAGAGGCTCTTCTCTCCCTCTCATTTCTGAAAATTTCAAAATATGTTCTGTTGCCAAATAAATGCTTTTTTTTTATTTGTATGCAAGACTTGATTGAGTTATTTGTGAAGAATGGCCAATAGTTAAAAAAGAAAAAAAGAAAGGTGAATCAGCAATAGCTGTGACCACATACGCCCATGTATGCATGTATGCATATATCCATGTATGCATGTATTCACACACACACACACACCCTCACATGTCACTTGACCTCCATGCCAGATTTCAGCCTCCTAGTGTGAAAACTGGCCACAAGAGGGTGGGGACACTTTTGTGGACCAACCAACAGAGCAAGCTATAGAGCTGCTGGTCGCAGCTAAAACATTTTTAACAGTCTTGTGCAAACAGCTCGGTGCTCACAATAGATGTTCCATCCAGTTTGTAGTTTTAGGTTGAATTTATATTTCGGGAAATCCAGTTGGAGTTCATTAATTTGACATTCACTTCAAAATGTACATTGAAATGGCAATTCACATTCTTGAATATTTCTTAATATCTTGGATCACTGATTCTTGAGATCTGGGACAAAACCTGTTATAAATTGCTCCAAAAATAAAAAATGTTTAATACTTGATGAATTTGAAATGTATATGTCTAAAGGAACAGGATTTTTATTTTATACTTATTTTATTTTTTTGGCTTACATGTCGCCACTGTCAGATAAAAAACCTGACTGTGACTTGCCTCTCAAGCATGTGCTCTGCACTTCAATTTAGTTTTTCCTCTGTTTCTAGCTGTCTGTAAACTAACTAAAATGTACACATTTATTTTACAATTCTCACCATTATGGAGTGACGGTGTTGACATGTTAAAGCTGTGACCACAGTAATATCAATATAGTTTATTTACAATACCAGAAAACATAAAACTTTCCAGACCATGTATGGTATTGTTGCAATCACCATTATTTATTCTAGATTATAGAAACATCTGACGGTGGTGACAGAAATTGAGGATGTGATTTTGTTTTCTTACAGAAAGTTTAGGTTAAACTTCATTGTATGCCTTGTTTAATATAATACATATCCTTACCTTCTAATTGATAATTATATTTCTACATTTTAAGAACTTGTAACACTTTAAGACAGACAAATTAAATAGAAATTATTCAAATAAATATGAAAATAATGTTGTGGGTATACACAGTTCCTTTAGATTAAACTTTTTATGCATGTCTTATATTTCAAGTGTCTTGATTTTTAACATAAAAACACTTTTCCCTGTAGTACATGTTTTGTCCTGAATCTGAAGAATCTGTGGAATTTGAAAACTTTTGCATGGCAGAGGATGATTTGCATTAGGAGTTAGAAGACTATTCCCTTTTGTGTACAGTATGCCAGATACGGCACATGACACAGATGCTGCACATCACCCTCTGCTGGATGCTGGAGGTAAATAGTGCACAATTCAATTCCCACCACTTACTTGCACTGTACTGATTTGATAGTCACATACAGTTACTGTGGTACACTGTGGTCATTTAAAATGATTTTATTGCCTTTTTCCCCTTTGGGCATTTTGTGTCAAATCAGTCAAATAACCCTACTGGCGGTTCACTGATTGTACCTCTGCAGTGTAGTGGAAGAATGGATGGTGTAGTCAAATGTAATCACATGTAAATGGAGTATACCCACCTCTTTCTCTGGGCATAATACAGTTTATCAATCTATCAGCCTAATTACTACTGACTTATAATAGAGGGTGTTGTCAGAGCATCCCCACCTCTTGACTACCCACTTCCTTATCTACCAGGACATCGTTGCCCCAGGATTCCACTACTTCTTCCATTTGACACACTACCAAATCGTATGTGGCACAATATCACCCACAAGATAAACCATATTGCTCCAAAGTCAGGCAGAATTTTGATGGGTAGAAAATGGGCATGGAGATTTTCAAAGGGGTCCCTTGACCTATCCCCTCAATATATCTGAATGAAGATGGGCTCAATTGAACCACAAGAGTCTCCCCTTCACAGCCATGCCCAATTTATTCTAGTCCCATGCAGTACAAATATGTGACTTTCTCTTTTGTGAAAAATGTCTGCATACTGTGGTCGCTAAACAGTATAGTATTGTATAAATTGGGCATGGCTGTAAATGTGGCGCCTAGGATAATCACAGCCTCATGAATTTTACAACCAGTAACTAGAGCCATTCAGAGGATGTATGGCTTGCCTAGGTACATTGACAATAAATGTGGTTTATAAAAGTCTTATTTTGTACCAAATTTGTGTAACTAATGGTTGCTGCAGCAATTTATGAGACATAATCGAGCATGGGAATGGCAATCACTACACCATCACATAATGTCCCAAGCCCCTATGCACTAATAAATTGCCTATTGCATATTAATAGGTTGCATATTAATAAGTTGACATACAGTGTTGAGCTGCTTCTCCAATAATTCCTTGGCTTTCCTATACACAATACAACCAAAGTGCTCTCACTACTGTGCCATTAGAGGCAAAAAAAAAAAAACTCCACCTATTTTCTACCCAGAAGACAACACAGCTTCCTCCTCATTTGCAAGGCTGATAAATAGGCTAAGTCACCAGTTAGCCATCCAGTGGGAGATGGAGGTATGGTGCATGCTCGGATTGCACTGGTGGAGTGCTGGGGGACCAAATTGAAAGGAAATGTAGACAAATTGCATCTGCACATGTGTTACACTCCAATGATGCAACGTGATATGATGGAGTGAAATCTCCTCCATTTACCCTCCTTGCTCATTTGAAATTCAGTGGTGGTTGGAACACAGAATTTTCCACATTACTACCATTTCGTGGAAAGAGTGATGGGGATCAGTAACCACTTTTACAGAATAAATCAAAGCCTCTAGGTGGCGGTATACACATGAGGACAGTCAATTTTCCCTACACATGTTGTAGAAGAAGATCATTGGACTCATATGGCATCGGACCATGAGGAACAGGATTGCTAAGAAGTGCACACTCTGTGTATCTCTATGGTCGTCTCCAGTAACATTATGTCCCTGCATGCTGAACACACGACCAGTCAAAATCCATTGGGTTTTCATTTGTCACGAAAGTGAAACGCCATCAGATGTTGACTCTTGATGTTAATACTCATCCTCAAACTTGTCCTCAAACTTGAGTTTGAGGTTAGGGTTGGGGTTAGGGTCGGTTCTAGAGTGTTGGTTCTCTTATCTTTGAGGGACATTGGGAAATATTCATTTGACTGTTCCAGACCAAGCAAATTCCAAAAAAAAGATGAAAGGGAGACAAATGATGACAAGACAAATTTAAACCAATGAGAAGTGGCTCGTTATTAGCCATGGTACCCCATTAATTGTACAGCATATCTCTCTGCTAATCCTACATATAATCTAGCCTAATGTCATCATCAGAAAACTACAACTAAATATCACAGACTGTGGCAGGGTTTCCACCATAGGTGCTTGTCAGAGCACTGATTAGCAGAGGTGTATCTACCTGCCTGACACGCGGCTCCCGGTTCACAATTTTCCACACAGCCACTGCACCTCTAAGTAGGCAGATTAGGTGGTCCGTTAAACCTGCTGCAAGCTCTTATTTAGAAATGTATGAAAGGGCAAAGTGAGCGGGGCTAATGACCGATGCGGTGTCACCGCCGCACTCCAGGCTCCTCTATCATTCCGCAGAGAGGGCCCCGTCCTCTGAGTAACCCTCATTATATCTGAGCTAATGTTGGGGATGAGGATGTTCAAGTGATAAAGCACCATCACAGCCCTTCATTATACAGAAAGAGAAACAGACTCAGTGGAATTGCTCTCGACCTATAAGATAAATGCAATGGACAGAGAATAACTTCTATTTTAGCGAGTGAGCCATATTATACTGTCTGCATGGCATGCCTCAGAGGGGAGGTAAGATTCACTCCTCAGCCATAAGATGGCAGTCACGCCATTCTGTAGGCTATGTCCAATTTCAGCTCCCGGTGCCTTTGTGCATCCATTTTCTGCTGCTATATTAGTAAAATCTACAGTAGATGAATGAGTCCATTGAATGAAGAAATAGGAGCATTGAATAGCCCTGAAATTGTTATGGCTATATGTGCTTTAAAGTCCCAATCACTGATCCAAACATAAACAATAGGGTAGCCTATAATAGCAATGGAGACATGTTTATAGCTGCAGCCAAGCAGCTAGTATAGCCTAAGTATATCTGTCGGTCTGTCGGTTGGTCTGTTGACCCATCCCAAAAATGTCTTTGGGATTGCCACAACATAGTGCATGATAGAGACATGACATTTGTCACAATGATAGATATTGGTGTGCCAATGCATCACAACAAATTCCACTCGGCCAGATGGTAGCACTATAATCAAAGGTCGAAATGTCAAACTTTGAAAAGCCATAACTCATACACCTTAAGTCCAATTCACACTAAACTTTTTGATTGGCTCAGCTCTTGATGCAAGGACTAATACTTGACAACAGGTAAATATGTAATATGTTGTTTTTTGTATTTGCTGTAAATGTTTTGTTTATGTTGGTAATCTTATATAAATGTTGAGTAAAATAGACCTACAGCATATTTTGCTTTGTGATGGATAATCTGATAAGAGTGTGAGAGTCTGAGTGTGAGATTAAATAATGGGTTACAAAAGTTCCAAAAAGCTAATATTCCATCTATCAAATTCTTCTATATGTATATGTGAATATACCCCACATTTATATGGTCAAAATATCACAGACTAGGGCTTTGTGTATGCCTATTGGATAGAAGTTGAAAGGGAACAAGAGAGCAACATGACTGAGATATCCTTGTTCCTATGTATGCGTCTATTGTCTAGCTGAGAGCAGCATGATGAAGGTGACTGAGTGCAGTCCAACATGTTTCCATTCATCCAGTTGCTTGATGCAGTTAGAGCACGGCAACAAAATAATTGCAGCCAGTTCATCAAATATGACAAACACTATGCGAGTCTTATTATTCTTTTTTTATCTTTTGGTTTGTTTTGGATTCCATGAATGGTGAAAACCAAGGATCTAAATTGAGCTACGCACTTCAGTTAGGGTAAAATGGAAAAAATGAATCTCTGCCTCTTCGAAGGAAACTTGAAATGCTGTTGCCGGGAAACTGCCAGCAAATATGTTTTTTTCCCCCTAGATATTGAAGAAAATGACCATTGAGTCTCCACTGAACCCAGTTAGACAAAAAGGCAGGGAGCCAAACTGTTGGAAACCCTATAAGTCAAATGCCTGCCACAGATTAGGCAGAGAATCAGACTGCAGAGACCAAAGGAGCACACAGCAAGTTTGACTTTAATAGGAAATTTCTACATTGATTGATTGATTGATTGAGATACTTTATTAACAAAACAACATACATCAACATACACCGGTACAGTTTACACAGTACAGAACAGTTCAGTATGAGGTCTGCTAATCGGATAAAAACCCAAATAAGTCTTTCAACTTGTTTAAATTGGGGTCCTTGGAACTCAATTCATGGTGTATAACATAACATACATGTTCAAGATAGATGCCTGCTACTCTCTCTCCAAAGTTTATTTAATTAGGATATTAAAAACATGACATTTTGGCAAAGGAAGCCTTCATCAAACATCAGGCCTCCTTAACCAAAATGTCATGTTTCTAATATCCAAATTAATTACAATTTGACACTTATGGAGAGAGTGTTGAGCCCATCTACACATCAGAACAATTTTTTGTGGTTGCACCTCTGCTCCTGTTGTTGGAGCCTGATTTTTCTCTTGAATACCTACTGCGTACTTGGTAATAGCATGATGGCAGTGTGAGTCTGAACTGAGAACGGCATGCAATGTCTTATTCTTGACATTTTAGGGTGACACAAGTAGATACTGAGACCTATCAGTTACTCTTGCCTAAGATTCTAATGGTAAAGAACAGATATAATTTATGACCTAACAGATGCAGTTTGCCCTAAGCAACATATGTCCTTCAGATAGCAGAGTAGCTGACCATCTGATGTGATTCCGCCCTGACTCAAATAGAAGGTTAGGATTTTCTCAATCCTTACATGACTACACTATGTTTCTTTATCCTTCCAGAGTCCATGTGATATAAAGCTTGGAACACACTATATGACTTTAACCTCTATTCCACTACATTTTCAAAGTCATATCTTACTTTTCTGCTATTCTACCATTTATCCAAACCGTGTTGTTACTAATTCGTTTTTTAATTTTGTTTTTAATTAACTAAAATGTTTTGTGTATAGATGTGATAAGGATGCATTTTTAATGTACAAGCAACAATGACAGGAAGCAATTATAACAAGGGTATGTGAACAACAAGTCCCTTAATGCATTGAAGGCTGAATGCTGCTAGGTACTGGTACAAGTATCTCATGTGTACTTTTACTTTTGATACCTGATAATTATTGACTACAATGGTAGTCAATAACCTTGGGCTGAACACATTCAAAGCAGTTGAAGGATAATATTGATTATTTTCAACCTAAACCCTTTCCCTCTATAACCTGGCATCATATTGTTCGATTCTGACTTATTGGTCGATTCTGACTTAATTCTTGTTGATTGGACTATGAATGAGTTACTGAGGGAGTGCAGGTGGCGCTGGAGTTGGCTGCAGCCCTCCCGGTGGCAATTCAATACAACAGAGCCATACAACAGTCAGAAGAATTTCCTTAAAGGCAGCCTAATATGTCTTTTTGAACTCTGAAATTACCCTAAAATGACATTTTATGTTTTTGGTAGAATCTTTTGTTTGTTATGCAGTTGGATTGAATTGCAGCTGGGAACGCTGAAGCCAACTTAAGTAGTTTAGACTTAACTGAAGAAATATTCTCTGAGGGTACTTTTAATTTAGTAGCCTACAGCATTATACTTCTTCCATCCCAGCAAAAAAATATTTTTGTCAGGATTACATTAAATTAGTTTGGAATGAGCATAGAATCAACCACAGGCTACAATTATGTGTAATAAGCACGTAATTCAACGGTTGAGTCTATATGGTTCTCATTCCGTCGACTGGCAATGAAGGGTGTAAACTCAACCATTTAATTATGCGCTTACTCCACCTAATTAATTGTATATAGTTGAGCCTGGTCCTCATTTCAAATAATTGGAAAATCTTACACAGTGCTAAGACAATGGATATTATTATGCTTGGGAAAACATTTCTAGTGTGTCAGCCATATATAGCAACAGACATACGAACATATTCACCCCAGGCACTTGTCCATACACATGTAGGCTACACTAACAATAACCCTCTCTGAAGTGAAGTGAAACAAGAGACAATCCTGAGAGAAAACTCAATAATTATCCCGCCTAATGATACTTGGCAGCGTGTTCTCATAACTAACACAACAACATAACTCATGTCGAAGGTGGACAGAATGGGCTTGAGAAGTTATGACTCATTAGAGACTATTTATAAATTTAGCGACAGGACGCAGCAGGGAGGTTGGGGGAGGAGGGGGCAGGAGGAGTCAACCTCTTTTCCACCTGTCGACTGCAGGGGAGTTGTGAGGGAACGGGAACAATGGCAGTGGGGTACAGAAATACTATCCACATCGATCCATATTAAGTATACAAGTAAGAATTGCATCAAAAACTCTTCTGTTTTGTGCCCCTCGCTGGGATGATCTCAGTTAGCATTGTGCAACACACCTGCATTGCTGGAGGCCCCCCAAAACTGTAGGCTGACTAATGCTGTTAGTGGAATACCAATACATTCAGCTGCCACTCAGGTGCAATGAGAGCGAGATGTGCCTGACATGACAAAGTAAACGGTCGATTGTGACTTCAGCTGATGTAGGCTATTATTATTGTTATTTCTCAGTGGCGGAAAGTTAGACTATAGGCTACATGGATACTTATGACCTTGGGAGATAAACATATTTTGCACAGCAGGTGTATCCTACATATTTTATAAATTCTTATTCATGAAAGCAGTAAAACCAATGTAGTTCTGATTCTCTCCGTGTGACCATCTAGAGTTGTGACTTTGGAGGCGCTGATGGAGCACGCGGCGCCTGGGGGGAATAGGCGAGGTTTGGCCTGATACAGCGCCACTTTTGATCTCCATGCTAATCAGCAGGCTTTCCGTTTTCCATTTGCTTTGCCGCTGTGTGGCCTCACGCGCACCTGCATAGCAATTTCCCCCAGGTATAAAGGTGGACCGGGAGAAGTGCAACATTTACATACCACGTGTGTTCGGCGTGGAAAATTATGTGCCAATTATGGCACGACGGACCATGCATAACTAAGACATCCAATAGTTATTCAAATAATCTGGACATCTTTCCTCTGCAAAATGTTATCTGGTCAGGTCTCACAGGACTTCAATCAAAGAATGGACAACCTCCTGCTCTGGTTTGTATTGTAATGTCTAAAGTGATTTATTTTTGCCCATAGAAAAGTATACTGACTGTGCTGAAGTGTATTGTATGAAAGATTCAGGGATGAAGATAAACAGAAAGATAGCACAAGTGAAAGCAGACTGCTAAGGGGGGTCTAGGAGCACTGGCATGCAGGAATCCTGATCAGTGCCAATCAAACCCAGCCATGGGCAGTCGTGTCCTTCAGGAGAACAAAGCCAGTCTGTCTCTACGCTACAGTAATTAGACATCACATACAGTACATAATGAAAATATTGGCAACCATGCTTTTTCCTCTTACTCTCCACACACACA
>OMKL01043586.1:2500-16402 GCA_900302295.1 Parasudis fraserbrunneri
ACAATAATTATTATTATAATAACAATAATTATAATAATAATAATCAACAACAACAATAATAATAATAATAATAATAATAATCATCATCATCATCATCATCAGATGTAACATGAACCTGTCTGTCTTTAGTAAGAGAGTATATGTTGTAAATTTGGAGGTATTTAAAATAAAATAAATAAAATCAGGAAGGGGACATTATTTTACTCTTAAACCAATGAAAGATTTTAGCCCCATCATAAAGAAGGTCCTTGAGTTATTCCAGTCCCAACACATATCAGTTTTGCATATCTATGTTGGAAAGATCTTTGCATAGATCAACAAGAATAAGGGGAGGTAGCAGGAACCCCAACGTTTTTGTTGTTGTTGCAATCTGCCTAGGGCTGGTGATATGGTCAAAACATCATATCACAATATTCTTTCTTACTTTTGACGGCATAATGGTATTTGACAGTATTTAGTTTTCGAGTACAAATTACAATGTGATATGACATCTTTTTTTTTTTTATGTCTTTAACCTGTAATACAATTATCTTGGTGCTATTTCATTCAAAATGACCTATTTTCTTTTACTTTTTTAATACTGCTGCAAGAAACAAGTCTTAAAATCTTGTAAAAAATGTACAATACATATATATGTTTTACAATATATATCATGGATGCTGGAATTGTAAAAATCCATACCTTTGCATGATCCATGATGGTATACCTTCATATTTGGTAAACCTCCCAGCCCTAAATCCAGGCATATGTGTTGGTAACAGAAAACCAAAGGTCAATCTTATTTACTTCATGTATGTTTTTATGAACAAGTAAAGATAAGGGTCTGCAAAAAACTAGCTTCCAATGCCATCCATAGAGATTCCTGTCAGTTCACAGAGCAAGACAGCAGGTTTCGAAATTGTGACCAGTAATAAAACTTTAACCCGAGCAGTCCGCGACCACCCCTCAACTCTGGTTTCATAAGTGTTTTGTAGCCAACGTAATTCAAGGTGTTTTGTTACACCATATACATTTAGAAATGTGTTAACTGTCTTTAAAAAAAAGAGAGAGAGAGAAAGATAAGAGGTACATCTTGCTTCTAAGTTTAAGCAGAACATTCACTTTAATTGTGTTGGTACACCAGTGGCCAGTGACATTATAACACTAGAGTGGATGGCAAAGTTATCTGAGGTCTGCTAACTGAGCCAAGTAGCATAGGGTGGGTCAGTGGTTTCCAAATGCCTTTGCTCGCTGACCCTCTTTCTTATATCATGTCATCCATGAACAGAGAAATCCAATTTCACTACTTTCCCTTCTACACTTTTTTCCTCTGCCTATACACGTGTGGCACCAGCAGAGGGCACCAGCTAACCTTTGTTGAGTGTATTTCTAGTGTGGTTGCTCTCAAGGTTGATGTGGTGAAGTACAAAAATGTTTCAGTCTAAGGCAGAAAAGGACAGACTTTGGCAGATATTTGTCCTCTTTTTCAGTGAATAAATTGTCCTTAAAGGAACTCCTGGCTGGAAATTCTTATATTATTTGTATCTTAAAAAAAATCTAATCTGGTAGGTTACAGACAAAGGCAATATCATATAAAAGAAATCCTCTCTAATTGCCATTGTGATGCTTTGCTATGGTTATTATCAACAGTCTTGGTAGCATATATATCGCGACTGATAAATGAAGTAGCCTAATTTTAGAGACTGACGATTTGGCTTCTCATTTGATTCAATACTCCATAATATGCTATGTAAAATACATTTTTATTTTTATTATCATAACGTCTATGTGTACTACGCAATTACCATGGTAAATCACAAAACAAGCCTGTTTGGAAAACACATATTCGATCAGCACGTGTTACACACGCTGAGACCACCTCCTTGCTTCTGACGCACTGCTGAGTCAATAGGCGCGCGTGTAATTGATAATTTCTCACACAAAAAAAGAAAAGAAAAAAGCTCACATATGTCTCCATTGAAGTGTGTGTATTCAACACTCTATAAAGCCGCCAACTTCACGACAGTTGCCAGACAGTGAAACAGGGAGCACGGAGTGGATGTCTCGCAAATTCAAGACCCGAGGAATTTGACATCAGGTAATACGAAGTATTATTATTAATAGTATTAGTGAGTTTTCTTGTTTTTGTTTTTTTTTGTTTTTGTTTTTGTTTTTTACATTTAATTATTATAATTTTTATTTTATTTTAATGATGGACTATTGCATTTATCCAGTTATATTGCCAAGACCTTTAAGAAACAAACAAAGAAAGAAACTGTTGTCAACAATTCTTTATAAATTGATTGGCTGTCAATCAGGGCACGTCAAAAACTCTAATGATATTTTTTGAAGAACGATGAATCAAACAAAAACATGTTTTTGTCGCTGCATATATGGTAGGATGCTTGTTAACTTAATATTTTGTGACAGATGTTTTTTTCTTTTACTTTTTCTTTCCCTTAATGGTTTAGGCTATAGTGCGCCTATGAAATTAATATGAAAATCATTAAGTCCTATGTAGCTCCTTCATGTTAAAACTGATTAATATTCTCCCTAATTTGACATGGCAACAGCATATTTATCGTTTATGGTAGGTAAGGTAATTAACGTTATAGTCATATCTCTCTGTTTATTGTTCTGTTGGCTCTATTACAGTAAAAATGTAACCTATATAGGCTATCAGTCTTACCATAAAAGAGAATCATTGGTACAATATTGACGAGTTGTCATTGATAAACATGGTTGTAGTTATTGTTAACCTATGACGGTGGCAGTTCAAAAACACCTGTTGTAGTCACTGTATCCTACTTTATCCACAAGTTGTAGCTACAATTTTTAAACTTGTATCACAAATTGGGCCACATAAAAATGTTAATGACATTTTCTCTTTTTTTGTCTATCAGGTAAAGAAAAGATATGGAGTTGAAACCATTAATAAGGAGACTGGGCTCAATAGTCCGTGCTTTCTTTACTTTCCTCTTCGCCCTCGTGGTGCTGGGGGTGATGGTGTGGGCCTACGTAAAGGGTTTCCAGCTTGTAAGCTCTGAATATGGTATCATCTCCTTTGGCTTTTATGGCTTGCTGCTAGGACTCCATGTGCTGGTTCAGAGCTTCTTTGCCTTTGTGGAGCACCGACGAATGAAAGCCCGCACGGACCCCTGCACCCTCACCAAGACCATAGGTTTCACCATCTCTGCTTACCAGGAGGACCCGGTCTATCTCAGAGAGTGCCTCAACTCCATCAGGGCCCTCAAGTACCCACCTGAACTCATGCGCATCATCATGGTGGTGGACGGGAACTCTGAGGATGACCTTTACATGCTGGAGATGTTCAGAGAGGTGTTTGCAGACCAAGACCCCGGCTGTTATGTGTGGAAGAATAACTACCACACATGGGACCCCACCATGCCCCAGGAAGATGGGGGTATGCATGGAGTGATGGGCCCAGCAGGGGATACCGGTTTTGTGATAGGTGAGGATCCTCAGAGAAGGGAGGTGGAACACCTGATCAACAGCAAGAGGTGTGTGTGCATCATGCAGAAGTGGGGTGGAAAGAGGGAGGTGATGTACACAGCATTCAAAGCACTGGGGTCTTCAGTTGATTACATACAGGTAAGGTATTTTTTCTTTATCCGATTTTCTTTTCACATGCATTCTTTAAATCATATTTTCAGTTAAAATAGTTTCATAGTTTCAGTCTAAAATATATCTCACCACATAAAAAAAAAGTGATGAATGCAATAACATTCATGACTTTCATAATAATGCTTAACCCTAAAAAATGTACCTTTGAAATTTGTTTCTGTTGTTGTAACCCATTTTTACCCTGCTATCTGTCCTCTTCCAGGTATGTGACTCAGACACTAAGCTGGATCCTCTGGCCACTTTGGAGCTGTGCAAAGTGTTAGAAAGTAACCCCAAGTATGGTGCTGTGGGAGGCGATGTAATGATCCTTAACCTGAAAGAATCCTACATCAGCTTCATGAGCAGTCTGAGGTACTGGATGGCTTTCAACATCGAGAGGTCCTGCCAGTCCTTCTTCAACTGTGTATCCTGCATTAGTGGCCCTTTGGGTAAGGAAAAGGCCAACACTTTGTGATTTCAATAAACATCAGTGGCAATTTGTTTATGAAAATAATTGCTATGCAATTTATTTTTGGTCATCATTAAAATTAACGGTAATACATGTGTTACTGACACTGACATACTTCTCTATTTGTTGGGTTTCCATGCTATTTTACATTCAGGTCTGTACAGGAATGACCTTCTTCAGCAGTTCCTGGAGTCTTGGTACAACCAGAAGTTCTTGGGAACTCACTGTACATTTGGGGATGACAGGCATCTCACAAACCGTATGCTGAGCATGGGCTATGCTACAAAGTATGTAGATTCTCAACATTAGAATATAATAAAATTACATAGTGCACCACTATCTCTTAAATGATGTGATACGTTAGTTAAAAATCACTTTAAAATCTCACAGTGTCAAATGGAACTATTCCATTTTAACTAATCCTAAACCTAAAATGTTTCAGTTCTCATGTATCATTTGTTAATCTCCTTTTTAAGGTATACAGCCCGCTCCAAGTGCTACACGGAGACACCTGCCCAGTTCCTACGCTGGCTCAACCAGCAGACTCGCTGGACCAAGTCCTACTTCCGCGAATGGCTATACAACGCGATGTGGTGGCACAAGCACCACCTCTGGATGACCTATGAGTCCATCGTCTCTGGTATCTTCCCTTTCTTTGTCACTGCCACCATCATCCAGCTGTTTTGGATAGGAACCCTGTGGGACATCCTCTGGGTCCTATGTTGCATCCAGCTCATTGGCCTGGTGAAGGCAGCTTATGCCTGCATCCTGCGCAGAGACATAGTCATGGTGTTTATGTCCCTCTACTCTGCCCTCTACATGACCAGCCTGTTGCCCGCCAAGTACTTTGCCATCATTACCATGAACAAGAGCAGTTGGGGGACATCAGGCAGGCGTAAGATGGTGGGAAACTACATACCCCTCCTTCCTCTGTCAGTGTGGGCAGCCATCTTGTTAGGTGGGCTGTGTTATACAATCTACAAGGAGAGCCAGAAGGGCTGGCAAACCCCAGACAAGATACTAGAGACTAGGTTTCTGATCTACGGTTGTGCGGCATATGTGTGCTACTGGTTCCTTATGATCTTCCTTTACTGGGTGTGGTTCCGCAGGTTATGTAGAAATCGTTCCCGAAGTTACAAAGTGAGTGTGTAGGTTAAGTGTTAAGAAAGGGTCAAAAGGACAGGAAATACTGAATTTATTAGAACTTTTGTTGTGTGTTTTATTTAATGTAATAAGACATTTATTTATTTAGTCTTGTGGTAACTGTCCTTGACAGGAGCTTTTTATGCAGCTGCTAAACAAAGAGCCAGTAAGAGGACTGCAACATATGAAGGAGCAATCAATATCATTGATAATATGGATAATATCCATATTCTTCATGTTGTGGGAGAACAACCACCTAAATACTGAATGCTTCACCCAGCGACAAATAGCGGTGCCGAAAAAATAAATTAATAAAATGTTGGTATATGCTTGACAAGGAGATGTTGTTGCACATCTGGATGAAACTGTATTGAAGGCATTTTAGCCGATGTGCCTCTCAGGACACTCCTCATCAGACTATGATATTTATGAAGGTTTTGTTTTACTAGAGGGCCTTCCATCGATTGTGACTTGTTCGTGTTATTTAACAGACAGTTTATTTAGTTAGCATATTTAGATTAGCACATTTTTCTTGTTTAAGGATGAGTGCAATATCTATCTTGAACACTTGTTTTGCTACAGCCACTAGACTCACAGACCACTTAAGTATACAGTATGTGTAAATAGTGGCTTGATCAATGTATGAATGTGTATGAGGTATATGTTAAGGCAGAACTTTTTCTTGTTTCTAAATACTGGACCTTTCTCAATATTGCACTGGAAACGGGACTGTACCTTTTGCAGCACTGTAAAGACTCGCGTGAGGGCAATGTAAATAACTCATCGTTATCTTGTAGAGGGCAAAATATTTAAATGAAAATACACAAATGTGACCCCTCCGTGAGAAAACTAGATTATTGGATGAGGCAATGATGATAATGATGTTGCTATAGTAGAGAGAGGATCAAATGGTGTCATTCTTTTGAATGAAATCTGAATAACACCACCAATCTCAGCTATGAGAGCTAGACAATCATACATGCTATGTTCATCTATGCATGAAGTACAGATGTTTCATGGAACAATGTTTATATTATAGGCTAGTTACTATCAACATTTCTCTCGATATGTGAAGAAATGCACTTTTTATATTGCTGAGTATTTCTTTTTTTATAGAGCTATTAATTGTTCATGCTCATTGTTTTTCTATGCAATACACATTATCACACATGCTGGGGATTGTTTAAAAATGTGAATGAATTAATGATTTTGGGAGTTTGATGAAAATGAACAATAAAATATTTTCTGAGATGCACAAAGTACTCTTTATTTCTTGGCTAAGCGAATAATTGAAGTGATAAAGTTATAAGAAGTGACTATGCTGGCAAGTTGGTGATGTTGCTGATGACATAATAACATAACAAACAGGGAATAGCAGCTACAGTGAGCTACATATAGCAGCTACAGTGTGTAATGTATTGGATGAACATGTCAATAGCTAAAGTCGTTTTGTTCATGGTTCCGCTATTCCAGGGTGCTAAAGGTATTTGTACAGATTATATTATATTAGATAGGATAAGATAAGATAAGTGAGGCTCTATAAGGTGCCAAGGATCACCATCCAGCAGTTAGAGGGCTACTCAATGTTTATAGGAAGTAGTTTATTCCAAGTACAATCAGCCTCCTAACTTAAATGTCTAGGGTATATAGCATACTATATTGTACTTTATGCAATATTTACACAGTGTGTGCACACACTATTTTCTGTAGGCAAGATTGTTGTCTTTACTGTTTCCTTCAATGTTTTTAAATGTTTCATAAACATTTGTATTGTGTTATGTGTCACTGGTGGGGCCAAAGACAAGTTTCCATTTCATCTGGACAATACAATCATATCTTATCTTATCTCTATAAGGATTCAGCTGTGACTGCTTTGGGTTTGAAATTACTTTAGCTCATTGTATAACTTTCATTATTTCCTTTTTTTTCTTTTTTTTTCTCTTTTTTCTCAAGCCTCTTGTAATGAAACCAGCATATAATTACAAAAAGTACCGTATTCATTGATCAAGAAACTTTAGAGAGTATGATACTGTATGTGGTGTCAATTAAAAAAGAAAAGGCGTGATATTATGTAACTTAAATACAGGTCAAGTATCTCTTGTCCTGAAGGAATCCTGTAAGGACTGTCCATCATCAAAAGAGTGGTCAATTCACTGAAGCTAAGTAGCCTAAACCATCTTAACCTTTAAAATGACTTGTGAGGGATTGTGTTTTTATTTACTTTGCACTCACTGAATGATATACTGTTGGGAGGGACAGTGTTTGGTGTTCTGTTTGGTACATCAAAGTATTTTTACGTCATGGGTGGAGCTCTGGTTTATACCTTTGAAAAAAGGCTGTAAAGAACACTTTACAGTCAATTAAACTGAGTGAGCGACACCCTGTTTTGTAACACCAGTGTTCTGGAAACTGTAGTTTACCAAACTAACTTATAACTAGGCCTATTTCACGATGAAAGAAGTTGAATTACATCTTAACTACTCTCAAAGAAATTTTGTTTGTCAAACTAACACACTAGGCTACTATTAAAACTAGTATACATTATTCATCTATTAGTCTGTGAGGGATGGTACAAGTACATATTGTAATGGTTTGAAAGAAAAATTAAACAATAACATAAGGGTCTCTAGAGCTAATTTGAAGCCCACTCCTGGTTACATTTTTGAATAAAAAAGCAACATTTCATCATCACAAGGCATACAAGCTATATTTAAACATAGAAAAGAAAATACAGTCATTTCAATTTACAATATAGCACTTAATTATCCAATTAGGCGATATTTATGGTCCTTGAGTCAAGGTCCAACTACATCCAGACTAGCCTCACAAACCAGAAGAAATCTTGCATGATTTCACAATGCAAGATTCGTCTGGCCCTCTGTTCATTGAAAGCCATCAATCAGGGCTACCACAGAACCAATCAGAACAAAGACTGAGATGTGATGATGACACTGTGTGCCACTTGCAAGCGTCTTCATTGATACAATGGAAACTATTAATTTATCTTTATTTATTTGCTGGTAGTCAAATCACTGCAATGTATGTTGTAGTATTTATTTATTTATTTATTTATTTATGTAGGGTAGCTATAGCCCTCTATTTTGTTTTGTGTTCATTGTGAATAATGTAATTAATGAAATGCATGTCTTCTGGCTTGCAAGGCTACATCCAGACTACACTGTAGAAAATTATCAGATCAGAGTTTGTGACATCATGTACATACAAAGAGCTGCATATAACTAACAGTTAAGTGTGGGTGCGTTTGATGTTCTCTTGGACATGCCAGTGTTTTTTTTAAGGAGAGAACATGGAGCCATTATTGTGGTAGAATCAGGAGAAGATGAGAGAAATAAACAAGCAATGCAAATTATTTTGGGAAAAATGTCGTTCAACTACCAAATCTGACTAAAAGTAATTAAAACTGAAAAAGCTACTAAGATTTGCGTTTAGTTAAACTACCACCACCTACTAACAAATATATTTAAACTAGTAAATTAACTATGTAGTTAACTCCCCAATACTTTGTAATACTAATACAATATTACTGAGCTCTGAATGAAGGTCTTAGAGGAGGAGTAGGCTATCATGACAATCTACAATGAGATACAATAAAGACTTGCAGAATGTTATATTCAGCGTACTAAAATATATCAAATTACTGCATGTTCACATCAAAGATTATAGTAAAAAATGTACCCACTTTTACTTAAGTAAAAGTAGAAACATCCTAATAGAATAGTACTCTGGTAAAAGTAAAAGTGCTTATTTCCAAGTTCTACTTAAGTAACAGGATTTGATAATGGATAGCCTACTTAAGTATCAGAAGTACATATTCTATATGACGTTCTTGTATTTCAATTCCAATTCCAATTCCAATTCCAATTCCTTGATGCATTAACCTCTAGGCTACATAAAAGTTGTTGGTGGGCCAATTATGCTGGCTCTAATTATCTTTATTGAAGTTGGCAGGTTGGAATTTATGTGTCAACCTATGTGTTTTGTATGCAAAAGCTTTTTCATAAATGTAACAACTGTATGATAGATGTAGTGGAGTGAAAAAGGAACATAGTTAAGTAAAAGTAGAAAATTCCCTAAAATGGAAACACTGAAGTAAACCTTAAAACTACTGTACTTGAGTAAAGGACTTAGTTACTTTCCAACACTAGCAGGTGAAATCCCAATAGTGGCAGTAGACTATACACATTAACAGCCACAGGATGATATAAATACACCTTTGTTAGTGCATGTTTCAGAACTAAGGATGATGGATCAGAGACCATACATTCGACAGCACTCGACATTCTCATGTTAGGCGTGGATGGGGGACACCACTACATGGGAATATTATGTTAATAATTAATGCATATGTTATGTCAGGTCAAAAACGTATCATTTTAAAACCCAATGAGAGAAAAGGTTTAAATGTAAGACTAATATCATCCAAAAATGGTATACATAGTTGAAGAGCATTTTCAAGCCTAGGTTGGACAATTAATTTCTCCTCTGTTCCACTCTACTCTGTTCTATTGGCAACTTGTCAGAATGTTCAAAATACTACATGAAATACAAGTGTTACCCAATCACCATTAGCTCCCAGTAAATTGCCCATCAACAGTCCATTCCTTGCCCTAATGATAACCTCTTACCCACACTCCTAAACACTATTACCCAAGAGCATGGGAGGATCGACCTAGACATTGGTGGCCACCAGTACCATGGGCAAAACACTTCCCTTACAAATGGAAAATGGTCAGTCAGAGTGAGTCAAAATTTTGTGAGGGTTGTTAAGACAACAGAAGTCTGGCAGATTCGCTTTGCTTCTCACATGAGTACATGGGTGTCTGGATGGGCTTGAGGTCAGCACAACCATTACTCATTAGATTTCTTGGGTTTGATACCCTGCCTCTGACGCTTCAAGTGGTTTGAACATCCACATAGTCCTGCAAGCTGGATAGGGTGGTGGGGGCTTAGTTTGATGTGGAGACATGGATATTTTGTATTGATGCCACAATGTGTGACAGTCCCCAGGAAGTGAAGTATTGTATAGTGATGTACCAATGGAATGCATGGCAAAAAAATTGGACAAAACTGCCCTTTATATTTTCATATCAGAATTCTATTCTTTTCTATTCCTTGAGAGTGTAAACATTTTGTCCCTAACTCATCCTACACATGAAGGCATATACAGTATAAAAATTCCATCCAATAAAATGATCAATGATCAATGATTTCCCCATTTGTCCTCAATAATGAAGTGAAAGCTAACATAAGCGCTACTGACCATTTTGCTGTTATCTTTGGTTCATGTAAAAAAAGAAAAAAAGAAGACGTAACCTCCTGATGTGAAATTTTAGTTTTGGGACACATAATATAGTTGACATGAGACAGGAAAATAATGTGCAGGCTGGGAGAGAATCTGAACCTACCAAATTAATCTCAAGGCACTGTGCTGATTTACTAGAATAAATGTCCATCATATTCTGTATAATTAACCAGCCTTTTATAAATCCATGAAAGGGGAATGAACTAGCGATGCACCGATACCACTTTTTCTCAGATGATACCGATTCTGTGTCCTAAACTTTCAGTATCGACCAATACCACGTACTAATCCAATCAATTTCTTTACCTGAAGAGTACAGACCTAAACCATTAGTTCTGGGTCATTGAACAAAAATAATTGCGATATAATAAATGTTTCTCCATTGGAGAGATCTTACATGCTTCTGTGAGTAAAAATCCATCAAAACAAGTTATTTTGCTTTGATTTCTGGCATGTTACACATGGCTTGGTATTGGATTATAGTATTAGGGAAATTCTCTGATACCGATACAATATTTTTGCCTAGTGTCAGACTGATGCCTGGTATTGATTGATTGATTGATTGAGATTCTTTATTAACAAAACAACATACTTCAACATACACCGGTACAGTTTACACAGTACAGAACAGTTCAGTATGAGGTCTGCTAATCGGATAAAAACCCAAATAAGTCTTTCAACTTGTTTAAATTGGGGTCCTTGGTACTCAATTCATGGTGAATATCGGTACATCCCTAGAATGAACGTGAGAATACTTTGGAGAGAGGATGACAAACTGGTGGCGCCAATCCAGATCTCTGACGAAGCCAAACATCACTTCCCTGCGTGTCTGTTTTCAATCAGCTTGTCTTCCCCCACCCTGTCTGGACCTCCCTTGTCCTCGTCAGGGTGGGAAGTTTCTTAAGTTGGCAAGGAATTGGACGCACGTTGCATTCATTAAAAAAAAGGAAGCAGAATAATGTGACTAAACAGAAAGCTGTGGGGATCACGCATTCAAGAGGTTGGATGCCTCCCCCGACTCATTCCTTCTCAGTGGCTCACTCAGATGGTCTTAGATACTGTACCTCAGTGAACATGGGGTTAGCCTCAGAATTGCAGATAGTTATTTGAGAACACATGGTTACGATTACAATTTATGCCGTCACATAATTACCATAAGTACGTCACAAAATAACTGCAAGATGAGACGTGGGAAAATCAGTGGAAGTTGAAGTATGGTGGATACCCAGATCAAGTTGTTATGACCCCTGTCTGAACATCTGCTGGCCTAGGGTTGAATCATGAAACATAGAAGAAGGGTGTAGCTCCCTTATATTCAATTTATTTTCACATCCACAACAAGTGACGTTTCGAGTTGCTGCTCTTCTTCAGACTTAAATTTACAAACAAAGTCGCCATCTCTAAATAGACCATATGCTCATGATAGTCACATGATACTGGTGTAATACCACTTTTATCTCACTAATATCAACAAGTTATACATATTAAATACAGACACATGTTAAGAAAACAAATGTTAAAAAATATTTAAAAAAATAAAAACATATATACATATACTACAGAGAAATATAGAAAATACCCTAAACGCACAATAGAATTACATCAGGCCAGTAGATGTCAAACCTTCAATATGGCTAGATCTAAATAGAGGCGCCTGTATATTCTAAAAGGATGTCCCTAACATTTAGAACCAGGAGTCTACAATACCCAACCCTCAAATATTCACAAAAGGGGAAACACAACATAAATCATAGTGAACAGCACAGATGTCAACCATGTCTATTCCTCCCATACTTCTCAAGAGAACATACCACAAATCATAGTGAACAGCACAAGAGTCAATCAAGTCCAACCCTTTCATACTTGAAAGGAGAACACAACACAAATCATAGTCAATAGCACAGACAACCAAAGGTCAGCATCACAATCATCCATCATCACAAGAATGGTCTGATAAAGTCCATACTGTAGAGTCTCTTGTATATTCTGGTTTACTTATGTTGCCATTTTCAAGTAGCTGATTCAATTTGTTATGCACACGTCTCTTGAATTCTTATATAGGGTTAAGGTCTAACTTCCTATAGAAAAGTACTGAGTTGATTTTGGATTTCCTTATCGTATGCCTCACGATTTAGGATAACGATGGCACCCCCCTTATCAGCACTCTACTGTCTCACCACCAAAGTTTTCTCATCTTTAATTGCCTTTAGCTCATCCCATTGTTCATTGGATAGATTGTTCCTCACTTTATATTCCTTCCTTTTACACAGTAATCTCAGTTAGTCAATCTTAATCTCAATAATTCTATTGTGCTTTTAGCGTGTTTTCTATATTTCTCTGAACTATATGTATATGTTGTTTTTGTTTTTTTACATGTGTTTTCTTAACATGTGTCTGTATTTAATATGTAGAACTTGTTGATATTAGTGAGGTAAAAGTGGTATTACACCAGTATCATATGACTATCATGTGACCAGAGCATATGGTCTATTTAAAGATGGCGACTTTGTTTGTATATTTAAGTCTGAAGAAGAGCAGCAACTCGAAACGTCACTTGTTGTGGATGTGAAAATAAATTGAATATAAGGGATCTACAGTGTGCGGACATTCATCTATGGTTCATTGTAGTCTTCTATTGGTCCAGCACCTGCCTTGAGGGTAATTGGATGTGCGCGACCACTATACATTGTTTCTAGGGTTGAATCATGCCAGTACCTGGACCTCCCACTCTGTGTTTCCTTCATACTATCTAGATAAAGAAAATTTAAAAAAACGTAAGGGAAGTGGACTGCCCACTCTCCTTTAAAAAGGATGACGGATATGGTAGGCGGTAGGGTGGATAAAATAATAAGACAAAATAACGTAATAAAAGAAGACCTGCAATGATTTCACCTATTTTCCTCTTGTTGTGGTAAGATATGGCCATTTCGACTGCTATTATTTCTATTTTAAAATGTCTTGTCATCTTATGAATGTAACTTATCTCCTATGTTGGACCAAACCCAAAGAAACGTGAATTCTTTTTAATCAAAAACATGAGTGAAATCATTGCAAGTACTACTACTGTACCTACTTCAAAACAATGGCTATGCACTATGGAAACCATGAAAACTCTCTCCACCCAGAGGGTAGTTGAGGAACCATCCCCTATGTCTGTGTTACTGCTTGGAGATGAGAAAAAGGACCACAACGTATGAGGATGGAATATCCTATTAGATCACAGATTTTGAGAAGTTATTTTTGGCACACTGTATTTCAATGCCTTGAGCTGAGGGAGTTCCCTCAGTCTGTAGAGGCAACAACTTCCGTCTGACTGCCTCGGGGTCGACTGGGGTATACAGCCAATGTGCACACTCACATTGGT
>OMKL01043588.1:0-14026 GCA_900302295.1 Parasudis fraserbrunneri
CATTAACATTTAATTTAAGCCTTTAAGGCTACTGTATAATAGGTATCAACAGGCAGACACAAATATCCCTGGGCTAAACAGCCACAAACGACTGTTATACTAATATTATTGAACATCATGCAACATAGGTTTGATCTTAATGCACATAAATGACCTGCACATAGTAGTGAGAGAATATCATCTCATTATTACACACCGTGGTATCATTGATCACTTTTTCTAACGTTTTCAGTTCAACGTCGGTGAAGATTTGGTCGTCCTCCGGAATCAGTTTGGCGCCTCTGTGAAAGACAGAAAGGTCAGCAGCGCAAACGAAAAGAACCGCAGTGGCTACGCGTGTCATTCGGCTTCGCGTTCGCACTCCCCGGGTCCTCCCCCTCACCTGAGGAAGTAGCTGGAGGTGTTGAGCATGCTGTCCAGGGCGGCCAAGCGGTCGGGCCACTTGCGGCGCTCCTCCACCCTGAAGAACATGGCCTTGCACAGGCTCTTCAGCTCCGACAGCTTCTCTCTCAGCTCCTTGGTCGTCGCCGTGTAACCTTCTTCATCCATCCACGACGAGGACTCGCTCAGCTTGGTCGAGATCTGCTCCTTCTCCTCGTCCGACACGACGAACTGGTACTCGTCCTGGTACATTTTATCCTGGCGGGAGAGGGAGAGCGTGTATGTGTGTGTGTGTGTGTGTGGTGAGCAAAGGGGCTTTGATAGGATGCCATATACATGATCATAGAACAGTCTACCACACGGAAGATCATCAGCTTCACTGGAGTGTACAACAACTGTTCTCCTCGAGTCACCGCAGATCTGGTGAGTATTTGCTCTAAACCGGATGTGCTTCTCCATACGGGGTAGGTTGAAGTATAGTGCACAACGTATATTTTTTACATGCAAAGACAAACATGCTGAAACAATAAATGCTAGAAATTCATGGGGTGAAAATGACATGGCCCTCACTGCTGGCCCAATGAAACGAGGACCTTGTTGACTCAACCACTAAATGACATCCCTATTCCATGTAATTGTACATGGTTGTGTCCACATGGTCTTCATTTTAAATGATAAAAAAAAAAAAAGAGATCTTAGTGCATCTTACACTCATTTCATGAAAATGGGTCGGCCAATGTGGTGAAAGCACATGCTGCTCTGGGTGCTGAAATATTAATGGCACGTTGCTGGCATTGGACCTAGGAGTGCTGATTTGCAAACAGTCAAATCTTTGCAAGGACTTTGCATTATGTGTCCAATGTGGTACTCCAACTCTCATGACAAACGAAAGGAAACCTTCGGCGTTAAACGTTAAAATCTAAACCTTCGGCGTTAAACGTTAAAATCTAGCAACAGAGTTGCGAATTGTAAATTGTGCATTTAAAGAGTATGCGAGACAAGTCATCCCTTTGCCCTCCTAGCAGTTGATATTTTCACCCTGCTGCATACTCTGCCCCACTCAAATCTGATATAATAGTGCCTCTTTTGGGTTAAGGATGCCCCGGTACCATCCCGGTCATATGACGGGCGGAGAAAGGCAAAGGTGCAGAGTCCAGCACCTTAACAAAGACTGGGCCAGGTCAGTGCTGGTCATCCTCTACATCTACGTTAGAAATAACATTACCCAGTTTAAGAATTCCCACCTACTTTAAGCCTAATATTACATGATGAGAGGGAAAAAAAACTAGGGATGGCCCGATACCATTTTTTCACTGCCGATTCAGAGTCTTAAACTTTCAGTACCGGCCTATACGGAGTACCGATCCAATCCATTACTTTTACTGAACAGTACAGACTAAGTCCATCAGTTTGGGGTCACTGGACAAAAATTATGGCGATAGAATACATTGTTCTCCATTGGAGAGATCTAATATGCTTCTGTGTCAAAGATACAGCAGATCAAGTCACTTTGCTTTGATTTCTGGCATGTTAGACATGTTTCTTGGCATAGGATTTTAGTATTTGTGAAAATCTCAGATACCAATACTCAATTTTATTGACATCAGATACCAGTATTGGTCCATCCCTCAAAAAAGCATGTGGACCGTCTGCATTGTTGAGCGTTTATTCCATCCATTATTCTACTTCTAAGGTTTATTCACACCCTTATTGGTCCTCCGCCATGTGGGCATCTGTTTTTGCAGAGCCGGCTGCTTCTCGCCATGGATTCAGAGCGGGCAGGTCGGGCCCCTGCTGCTGGGGAAGCCCGTCTGTTTTAAATCAGGAGTGCAAACCCAGCCGGTACGCCAATGCCCGCGCGGGAGCCCTTAAATGAGCGCGGCCTTTGGTAGCACCCCCCAAAGAGCCACTATGACATCACAGATCGGGGTGGGACAGTGTGTGCAGCAGGGTGAAAAGATCAACCGCTACGGCAGAAAAGGGACGACGCGTTTCATTACCCTTTAACAACTTCAACGTGTCCACTGTGAGATACATAATTTATAAAATGCATGTTTTTTTTGTTTTTTTTTCACCTGTGTCTCAAAGATAAAAGCCTCCAGACTGTTGAGTGTCTTCTCCCTCTCCTGTTTCGCCAAATCTCTGTCGGTCAGGTCTTGAAGCCTGGAAACACGACAGCAAAAACACTCGTTCTTCAGTACACCCAGCAACAGTGAAAGAAACACGATTAGCGAGTGTGAAAGGAGAAGAAACCGCTGCTTTACTTCTTTTTGGAGGAGCCGATTTCGTCCGAGGTGGGATCAGCGATGTCGTTGGTGACGAGCTCTACAGAGATTTCGTCAGAGATCTTAGTCTTCTTCTGAGGTTTTGTCGTCTTCTCTGGCTCCTTTTCCTCGGTTGCTTTCTCTTCTCCTTTCTCATCATTTCCAGATTTAGCTCCCTCCTTTTCATCCTTCATCAAACATTGGATAGATTAGTAACAATACCAAACCTAAGGTTTAGTCTCTCGAGTTCAAGCACAAACAAATACAAGAACTGACAAGGACCCTACTGATCATCCCCATGAAATGTTCAATAGCAAGGGAAAACAAGTACAACAAAAAAACAACTGAGATACACTAAGTTGTGGGATTGCCACTGTTAACTTTGCTTGGGAAAGATTAATCGTTTCTTAAAAGTCTTTCACTTACAATTTCTGATTAAAAAACTAAGAGCACAATAAAAGAAAAACTGTCGCAGATGTATCCTACATGACCCTTTGCTCACTTGGCTGCAGAATATTTCTTAAACATTCAAAAACCACTCAGCAGGGCACCCTCTGATTACCTTTGAATTCAGACTTGCATGTTTTCACACTGCATATTTACATTGCATTGCATTTTGTGAGGCATCATTTAGTCAGGTTGAAATCTTGTAGTCTGACTGTGAGACCTGCGATTATAATACAATACTAAGTGACTGAGATGGGAGTCATTAATAATACAGTACTAAGTGACTGAAGTGGAAGTAATTGATAATACAGTACTAAGTGACTGAGATGGAAGTCATTAATAATACAGTACTAAGTGACTGAAGTGGAAGTTATTGATAATACAGTACTAAGTGACTGAGGTGGAAGTAATTGATAATACAGTACTAAGTGACTGAGGTGGAAGTAATTGATAATACAGTACTAAGTGACTGAGGTGGAAGTTATTGATAATACAGTACTAAGTGACTGAGGTGGAAGTTATTGATAATACAGTACTAAGTGACTGAGGTGGAAGTTATTGATAATACAGTACTAAGTGACTGAGGTGGAAGTTATTGATAATACAGTACTAAGTGACTGAGGTGGAAGTTATTGATAATACAGTACTAAGTGACTGAGGTGGAAGTTATTGATAATACAGTACTAAGTGACTGAGGTGGAAGTTATTGATATATATTAAATATATAAACCCCACCTGATCATCAGCCTTGCCGTCTGCTGCCTCTGGGTCACTCTTCTCCTGGGTGGGCTCTTCTTCTTCTTCTGGTGCTGCTGCCGCTTTCTCCGCAGCCTCTGGCTGCTCCTCCTGCTGGGGAGCCTCCTCCTTCTGAGCCTGCTCCTTTGGCTCCTTTCCAGACTCTGGAGGCACCTCCTCCTCGTCCTGGACATGAAGAGATGAGAGCAACATGTAGATGGGTAAGAGGGGAAAGAGATGATGGGAAGATAGACAATGAGGTAACAGCTTGTTTGAATGAGAAAAAAACAAAACAAAGAAAACTGGCAGGCTGAGAAGGAGGCTGCTTGTTCAATCCTCTATCTATTCAGTTTCCCAACACTGTTAAATTTCCCCTGAACAATCTCATTGTTATCTGTATGGTTTTAAGCACAATCAATACAATGTACATGTATTTTCACACTGCCACATTGTTTCCTCATTATGCCTGTTGAGTAGACCACTCAGTTCCTAAAGTGTAGGATAATTTGAGGTTCTACCACACACTGCAATGGGCGTTTACTTGCACCGTGTCATTGGTGCCGTGTATGTTGTGCAAATAAAACACTCCCTATTCTGCACCTCTGATTAGATATTTCCCTACCAGGCACAAGAGACAGAACAGAGAGGATGTTACCTGAATTGGTTCAGTCACGTTTGCACTAGGCTGTGAGGATCCACCTCCAAACAGGCTGGAAATGGTGTTTCCAAGTTCTACAAGAAAAGGAAATGGCCAAGAAGCCCAAATTAAGAAATAGTTGTAAATATTTCCACCAGTGCAGAAGTGCTACATCTGGCTAAGAAGCCATACCGATCAATCAGTCACCCTCTAATGCAATTTAGAGGTTTTTGGAGGAGAAAAATGGTTATGGTCACAGGCATTAGACTGATACAATCATAGATGCAAACCTACTTGTTAATGTCGATTCCTCTTCCTTCTCCTCCACAATTGTTTCAAAGACAGACTCAACCTGTAGATGAAAACCGTAGTGCAAGGCGTTAAAACAGTTTTTATAGTTAGGCTTGTTCCTTTCCAACTTTATACAGTGCTACAATAGTATGTATATGATGTTTTGCGTCTCTGTACCAATGTCACCAAGACAAGTGCCAGTACATTTAATGTATTCGCTTAAAACAAAGTGTTTCTGATTTCTGAACCAACCAAAACAAAACGACTGACCCTGTCCAGAAGGAGCACACCACTCTCATCCATGTTGAAGTGAGCCTTGATGCCCTTTGACTCGGCGTCTGCA
This sequence comes from Parasudis fraserbrunneri, assembly GCA_900302295.1. Taxonomy (NCBI): domain Eukaryota; kingdom Metazoa; phylum Chordata; class Actinopteri; order Aulopiformes; family Chlorophthalmidae; genus Parasudis; species Parasudis fraserbrunneri. Next base: position 5,099 of record OMKL01043588.1, read on the forward strand.
TGCTTCTGGAAGCTGCTGCCCACACCGGACAGCTTGACCGTGGTCAGGTTGAGAGAGCCAAACACACTACGAAAAAAAAAAAAAGAACAGGGAGGGAGGAGCCAAAAGGTCACATTCAGATTAGAGCTGCCTCCTCTTAGTTCATTAATTTCATAAGACTTTGTTAGTCTAATAGTCTATTTTTATGTTTTATTATTTTGTTATTTTCTCAAAAACGGTAAGCTCAAGATTTAAAGAGGTCCTTCTGCATGATTGCATGTGGGAAAAACAATTTGACAGATTTGTCGACTAAATCAACTAATCAATTAGATGACAAATTCCATGACTACTAGTTAACTAAGAATTTCTTTAGTCGGGGACAGCCCTAATTCACGTGTTACCCTTTCAGCTCTTCCTAAAGCCAAAGTTATTTAATGAAGCTTGAGAGCAGAGCTAGCAGTAGTCCGTACCCCAGATTTTATATCCAGGTGAGAACACAAGTCAAGGTCTCTCTCTCTCTGATTTCTAGCTTAAGGATTGAATAATTTACAGTATGTTCACAAATGTTGACTCAACTGTCCTGGGGCTAAGGAATAACAGTATGTGAATTCTTAAAAAGGGATGGCATTGCCCTTTTAAGTCCATTCACTTAATCAACTCATTTCATCTGATGTGAAAAGGTATGGTTGCTGCCTAACTGTACGTTCAAATACAACGCGAAGCGAAATATAGAGACGGTGTGAATGCATATAAAGTTAATGGAAATACGCGAACGGAGGCGAACAGATGCAGCTTCGCTCTAGGTGGTGCGAATGCAGTTTTTGCCAGGCGTGATGGAGCAACTTTAGGTATATCTTAACAATGAATGTTAAATAAGACTGCTATGAATGAATGCTCTGTAGCCAATAGATACTGAGTAGGTTACATTTAGAGATGGTCTTGTTTTGATAAATGTCAACAATGCCACTGTTGAAACCAAACACGTTAGCATGTCTTCACGCCAGTTTTGCTAGTGTCCCAACTGTCAAACTGACGCGAGTAAAGAGAGACAATATTTCTATTTGCGTTGCATCTGAACGTACTGTAAGGGCTTTTGACACTATGTATATTTAAAATAAATATCAATGTCTAATAAAATCAATTAATCAATAGGAACTTTCCACAGAATCTTTCAACATGTGGGCACCCAAAGCAAGAGCTAGCCAAAATAGAAAAGTGCTTAAGTAGAGGTGAAATAGAAGTGCTCCTAATCCATCATGCATTTTACCTGAGGTCCTCCTGTCCCAGGAAACTGAGGTCGCCGTAGTTGATGTCGAAGGCGAAGTCGTCATTGTAGCGGTTGAAAGTGATGACCTTGCGCTGTGGGTAGGGCGCCATCCTCTGGAACAGGATGCGCTTATTGTGCTTGAGGCTTTTGGTTCCATCCTCTTCCTCCGTCTCGCGGGTGAACTCCACCTGGGGAGAGGACAGAGAACGTCCCAGTAAAAATGGTGTCCGTCTTGCAGATAATTTGAGAATGAAAATGATTTAATAATGACATTTTATGAACTACCTGGATGGGGAAGATGGCAGCGTCTCGGACAAGGAATGGTTTGACCTTAAAGGCCTTGCTGAGGGCTGCAGCCTGGTATACAGCACCCATGGCTGCTGCTTCGTCGGCATTGATGTTCTTCCCCAGTTCCTCTCTGTAAAGAGGAATACACATGCACAGTTGGTGGGTGTCAGAAAAGTGATATTCTCAGCCTAACAACCGACACTATATAAATATCTATCTACATGAAAATGCTGTGAAATATAAACAAGGCGCCTATATATATATATATATAGGCGCCTTGTTTATATCTCACAGCATTTTCATGGAAATAATGACATTTTCTTTTCTTTTTTTCTTTTCCATTATTTCCATGAAAATGCAGTGAAATATAAATAATAATAAAAAAAAATATGTGCCTTTAAATTCATTTTAGGAACTACGGATAAAATGTATTTTTGGAATAATGATGGGTGCACCGAAAACACGATAAAAACATTTGCTCTGCACTTACTTCCCCACAGCTTTGAGCAGCACTTCCTGAACCTTGGGCACACGAGTGGAGCCACCAACTAGGATGACCTGCTCAATCTCATCCTGTGAGAGCAAAAAAAGAGGGCTCAAATTCACGTCACCGAGACAAGTCTCCCCAGCAACAAAGCTTGTTTTTTCCAAGGAACAGACATAGTACATACAATACAATGGCATAAGAGCCATAGGTTCCCAACGTGGAATAACAGACTTCAACTAAGTATGCTACTTGAGAAATGGCTGCTGTTGATGAGTATAGGAGGGTTTCAGTGGAATGTTTGGTGTGGTGCTAGAACACAGCTGTACCTTAGCGGACTTCCTGTAAAGTTTGTTGCCATGTCTGCTAATATCAAAACATGGCCTGCATGAGCAGCTGCTCTACAGTGTAGCTAAATAACACCCATTTCCTCTATCTGGAAGTCCCAAATAGTATTGACTCAACCTCAACCCCAACCTCAAACCCCCCCCCAAATCAGCTGTAGTCAGTTCTAGAAGGCAAGGTTTGCGTTTGTTCGTGTTGTCGAGTTGAAACCACGTCTACTGACCAGTGACATCTCCGCAGAGCTGAGGGCTTCTTGCACGGGGCGGGGGACTCTCTCGAAGAGGTCAGCACACAGGGCCTCAAATTCCGCTCTCGTCACCTTTGACTTGAAGTCGATGTCATCCATCAGACCCTCTACCTGAAATAAATACACATCCATCCATTTTTAGTCAAATTATATTATGTCCATCATTTAACAGACTATTTGGTCAAAAGTGACAAGTTCAAATAAAACATTCTAAATGTCTAATTTGTTTGTGCTCTATGCCTGTAATGATACCATTTGTATCTTTTTTGTTTGTTTTGTTAGTGTGATAATGATGTCTAGTGACCCAAATGTGTGAAAAATAACATATATAACAGAAAACGTCATGTTGGTATATGACATGCACAGACCTAAAATTGTATATCCCCTTCAGCCTGGTTTTAGGACTGGTATAAAAAAAAAAACCCGCAGAGTTAGGTCAGCCTGGCCATCACTGTGCTTACCTGTGCCATAAAGTCGACGTTTGCACTAAGCACAGTCTTGAGCCGCTGGGCCTCTTTGAGGAGCTTGGCCATGGCCCTGTGGTTCTCCCTCACGTCCTTCTTGCTCTTCTTCTGCTGATTGAACAGCTTTGCCAGGTGGTCCCGTAGACGCATGTCCATCTCGAAGCCGCCCAGTCCACGGTCAAACCTAGGGTTTGACACAAGAGTGTCACATGGAACCCTTAATCCCCAGAAAATCATCCATACCATACTCAACCCCACCCCAACCACTCCCCAATTCATTTTCTATGGAGAAAATGGAGTTGGTTGTTATGCCAACATGCCAACTCCTGCCCCCCTACTTTTCAGACAGTACACATGCATTGATAGCCGTTAAAAGTATAAAAGTTAAAGTACACTGGAGGGCTCTTCTTTACAGTGATTATGAGTACTTGGTGATACAAACGGTACTTGGCACAAGCACTTTGTACCCAGCAGCACCATCATCATGTTACCCACAGGAAAGAATGCCATCTCCAATATCATTCCTTAAACATTACGACATATCAAACATATCACAATCTGACTCACCCTACTCCTCGAATTTGCAGCTGGGGCTGAGTGCCCGACTCCTTCGTTTTCACTGTCTGATAAGTGACAATGGTTGCCGTCGTGCTGCCAGAGCCCATGTCGTAGAACATCACATTCTGAAAGGGGACAAGATCATTCATATGAATCTACATCAATGGGTTAAGAAGGATATATGTAAAGTGCTTCACTTTGGTATTTTGAAAGCATGGTCAGTGTCAGTATACTGCATTTTATTATGACGGACAGGACCTTTCCCTAGTTGACCTGTCAAACCTGAATGCATGTAATACTGTCTGTGCACCTTAGCTGTGCTGTCAATGTCTTTTCTCCTGAAGACCCCGTAGTTCAAGGCCACAGCTGTGTTATCATTGATGAGCTGAAGGACCTTCAGACCCGCCATCTGGGCAGCTTGCAGGACTGCCCTGCGCTCTGCTTGGTTGAAAAAGGCTGGAACGGTGATCACTGCATCTTTGATAACTTGTTCTGTGGGTGCAGTAAAGGTAAGAGTAGAAACAACTCAGTGTGCGTCACGTGCTTAACGTGTTTTAATGTTACGTAACGACTTTAGTTTTTGCCATTAAATGAACAAACTAACCTGCAAAGTCCTGAGCCAGTCCACGAGAATAATTCAAGACCATGCCTAGTAGCTCCTCAGGGGTATACTGCATTTCTCTGAAAGGAACAATGACATTAACGGTGCGATCTGTACTCCTAATGTAAACAAAAAGGGCAGCCCCCAAAACCAAACCATGGGATTGGAGAGATTTTTTTCATTCTCAAATTGATCGAGTGAGCTCTTCATCCAAGGGTAGACTGTATGTGCCAAACTAAACCTGAGTTTTTAAAGCATTTAGATGCATGTAAGTACAGGAGAATATCAGCCCCTGTTGTATTAATGACAGCCCTCAGCTCCATTGGTTGTATATAGAGGGGAAGGGAAATTTGAAAGGAAAATGGTTATATCTCCCATCTCTCAGCTATGTTGATGTTTTGACCCCTTGATATCTTGGAAACAACCATACAATTTTAAAACTGTTAAGTTATTAAATAAATAAATGACCACCTTGGTGCTATTATATTGGTCCATCTCCAAGACTCTTTTCAAACAAGTATGCTAGTGTTTCATAGCTGCAAGGAAGGGTGTACACTGTGTACTTTTGGAGTGTGTGTGTGTGTGTGTGTGTGTGTGTGTGTAGATGACAAATCCAGACTTACAGCTTGTGCATCTGTGCGACTGAGGAAGTGATGGAGCGGATGCACTCACGTATGTAAACACTAATCAACTGACAAACCCACAGAGTGCAGTGGTTACAGAGGAGCTCCAAAACTACCTGTAACCACATCTGTGAGCAAAGCAATTGATATAATTGTACTACTAAGGCATAAAATGTGTGTTAGAATTACATTTGATTTTAAATGAATATTGCCAGATTGAAATATTTTGGTGGCCATTTTGGATTTGACGATAAATTGTATGCCTTATATGGTCTAAATTTTAGGCATCTTCTCTAGGATGGATTATTCAGCCTAAAGGATGACTGCACCAAAATCGGGGCTTCTATCTGTAGTGTCACGATTTTACTCATTATTCAGGATAAAATAAATGAAACAGATGAAAGTGACTTACTCAGAATTTTCAAAGTAAACCGTGCCTCTGGCCTGGTCCTCCAGCAGCTGGTGCTCAGGGAAGCGTTTCTGGTAGAGCGCCACCTGGAGGTTGTCATGCTTCTTGCCCAAGAGGCTCTGAAGGTGCCTGTACACAAACTTAGGGTTCTTCACAGACTGAAAAGAAAGAAGTAATGTTAAGTGGCATACAGGAAAATACATTATTTTCAAGATTCAAGACATTCAAGATCACTGCTGCATTTTTGTGCGAGTAGCTTGATTCACGTTTCATTTAATTTATTAGGATTTATTTATCCCGCAAAAGCAGCAGCTATTCTTCCTGGGGTCCAAAAGACAACATTACATACAGGACAGGACATAATTAAAATAAAACATTACTACTAGACACAACGACACAACATTACACAAGACCTAGCACCATTTAGTGAAAACAGAAAAGTCTCTTTTGTTCAGAATGCACAATTGATCTTTCAATTTTATGGAGTCCGATAAGAAAAGTAATTAAGACAACATCTTACCACTCCTAATGCACTGTCTCCAAAAAGTCGCTCATTTTCCTTTAGACAGACAGCTATGGGCGTTTTTCTCCTCGACTCTCTATAAAATACAGAAGAGTCCAATTATAAATAGTTGAAAATTTTACTTACTTTTGTACAATTATGTAATACGTTATGCTTTTCACAGACATGCATAGGAAACTGGGGGCTTGATAAGAGCATTTATCTTTATTTGTTCTGTGGGAAACCACACAAGCCCCACAAAGAAGGCTTGCATGTGTTTGAACAGCTCGTGCAAGCTTTGTTGAGAACGGACAGTAAATGATAAAAGATTTTAAGCTCAGTAGAACTATAGACCACAAACACCGCAGCATGGCAGCGCTGAGCTCGAATCCTATGCATGACAATAAGGAGTGGACAATGACTTCGATGTCAACTTCAAATTTGGTAAGACTTTGCTTCGTAATGTGTTTTTTTTCATATATTTGAAAAGTTCAGAATGCACACACAAAAAAAGGGGCAGGTCATTGGCAAAAATGAATGGATTAATGCTCCAATGAAACGTGTATGTATGTAAGTGTGCAGTCTTCATATATTTAAGAAGTCTGACGCCGACATTCCACTAAGAAGTGAGTTGTCAGAAAGAAAGAAAAAAGAAAGAAATCGGAAATATTTATTGATCAATAATTTCATCAATCTCTTTGCTTTTCTCTAACTATGTTAAGGCATGTCTAATTAACAAATGTTCCAATTTTCATGACATTGAGAATTATGGAAATTTTGTGAGAAAATAAAAAATGCTTGTTTTTTTTGTTTTTTTATGGCCCTCATTACCTGATAAAAGCAAGAGATTTCACGAGTCTTACACTGCTTCACAATGAAACCATGATAACATAGGAAATTATCTAAATTACAATAAAGACTGATCCACAGATAAACTCACTTGTTGAGTGCGATCTCCATTGGCACACCAGGTTTCACTATTGCTATTTTCATCCATTCACTGCCCAAGTCGACTGACATAACTGCTACAGAAGCTGCAAGAAAAAAAAAGAAGATATAATATTTAATATCTATTTAGGTACTGTAGGTGGGTATGACACTTGGTGATACCAAAGATTCTCAAGTATCATCATATTTTTAAGTTGTATTGCTAGTGTTGCATTTTATAGTTCAAACAGGACAGCAAATTGTAGTCATTGCATTAGGTGCAAGATATACAATAAATAGATATTCATTGTTTATCATCTAACATTATCAGTGTGATTCTATCTTTCTTCATCATCATCAGCTAACTTCCTGTCTCTGTCTCACAAACCTTTTCAGAGCAACTTCTCGGGTTGTACTGATTAGGGCTGAACGATATGGAAAAAATATATTGCAATCTTTTTTTATATATTGCAATTGCGATATGATTCACAATATTACGGTATTTTTTGCATAATTTTCATGGAAAAATATTCAAATGATGATTTTTGCGGGGATCTGTACCAAACAAAGATATTTTCTTAAGTCTATATTATACTATTTGTACACCAGGGCATCTCTGCAGCACCATCGTACTTAATTTAGAATAGTATTCTTACACAAATTTCACCTGTATCAAATATTTCAGCCTCTGTGATTCGGATATTGCACTCTGTAATATTGTGACTTTTGCATATTGTTCAACCCTAGCACTCATCAATAATTTGTTTTCTGCGATTATTGGAAAAGTACTGTGAAATTACGCGGCATCACAATATTTGGTCTGGTATCGTATCGTAGAGTAAAATTGTGGTATCCTGACAACCTTAGCTGTTGACACGAATATCACTACTACAACCACGTGCACTTTATATAAAATGTATGAATGGCATTACCTGTGTGAGAGGGCAACATTGCCAGAACAAGGCAGAAGAGACCACACAATGCCAGCTTCCTCCTCATGGTGACCTTTAAACGAAATAAGACACAATGCGCTCAACTCACGATAAGATCTTGAAGACTGGGTGCTGAATCCTCAATGTAGTTAATTAAAAAATAAAAAAGAGGGACCTAGACAGCACTCCAATTTGACTTTAATATTGCCACGTGGACGTTTGGCTCTGTACTGATGCCCTCCTTCAGCGTGTTGGAGTGCTGTCCTGGTCTCTCTATTTTATGACCTTTAAACAAAACCCAGAATGAAACACAAGAGCAAAAATATCAAAACAACAACATGGTAAAGAAGAGCCATTCCATTTCACACTGCATGTTTCAAATTCAGCATACACTTGGTCATTTGCAATCATCAGAATGATTACAGATACAGAGGTGGCATATCACTGGAAGCTGTTATTTTGTCAAGAGAAGCTTAAGTCTTAAAAGTCATTGCAGCCATTTAGTCTACATTATGAAATTTATCAAGCGCTCTTACACAGGGCAACTTGTAACAAGTGTGACAGTGGAATGAGCTCAAGTTCTTGTTTCACCAACAGGGAGCAGCCACAAATGAGGAGTGTGGAGGGCAAGTTGACAGTGCCAAGTAACCATTGTGACCCAGTCATGGTATTCCATAACGTGACATGCCTACCAATATGATGGAATGTCACAGACAGCACATTGACCGTGATTGTCATTTAATGATAATCACCTGTTATTTGATTACAAACACCTGTTGTTCGTCTACCAAGATATGTGATGGAATACACTATGAATATGGGCAACATCAGTATTATGTCCTCTCTCTCTGAAAATAAATTATATCCGGATTAGCATCTATGGTCCCAATCTGAAGCCAACATCAGCAATGAACCATTTCCCTTTGATGTCTCTTTGATGAAAAGGGATTGGCCCTTGCTATTCAGAATGATGAGTTAAACATATCAGATGCATGTGCATAGTACAACCAGTGTGTGGCTTACTTTCTTGGGGGGGAAAAAAACCTTGGCCTAAATAATGTATCCAAAAGACATTCCACTGTATTCTGTTTTTTCTATTTCAATGCATCATTTGTGATGAGAATTTCTACTGAATGCCCCTCCTTCCTCCTCTTCACTTCATAAAATGGATTGCATTTATATAGCGATTTTATCCAAAGCGCTTTACAACTTATGCCTCACATTCACCCATTCACTCACATTCACACACCGACGGTGGAGGCAACCATGCAAGGTGCCAACCTGCTCGTCGTGAGCAGTTAG
>OMKL01043592.1:0-11112 GCA_900302295.1 Parasudis fraserbrunneri
CCCCCTCCCCCACCCCCTCTCAGCCCCTTGTCTACTCTGTAGCATTTTTCAAAATTATACAGTGGGTGGAGTTACGCTCAGACCAGCGGGAGAAGTTACTCTTTAATGTATCATCATATTTCATTTCTCTCAGCACTTTGTGACCGGCATGTTTATCATACTCCAGTGGTGTTGGGACGTATCTACCATATCAAAAACAACTTCATTAATATTGAACTCATGTTAGTCAGCCATTTGACTCACCCGGCAGTGCAAGAGTACTGATTGGTGATATTTGCATCCTCAGTCTCTACTGACAGCTGATGAGGCTTCTCCTTCTTGCGCTGTGAATTAAATGTGTTTGCCTCTCTATCTTTCTGTTTGTTTTGCCGTCCATAGTTTGCTCATATATTTGCACATCCTGTATGTAACCTTCAACGGCGTGCTGAAGGCCTTGCTGTCTGACTCTTGATGATATGTTAACGTGCATTGCATAGCACCCATGCGTAGGTGTCACCCACTGGGCGCCGCTTGGGATCATCTTATCATCAATTCCTCATCTTATCGCAATACTGCAGTTTAAACAATGTTGACCAAAGTCAGAAAACCTTAATTTTTACACCCTTTTTGGGCCATTGTTTGGACGCCCTTGCACAATGGCCAATAGCTGTTTTACAGACTAAATAATTATGCTGGGTCATTTCATCAAACATTACTTAAAGTAATAATCTTGTACATTTTCATATAAATAAATGTCAAATTTGCCACTCTCTATCACCAACTGAAATAACACAATAGTGATTCTACCTATACCCAGTTCATGAAGGTTTTCGAATTTGCCATTCTTGGCTGTTCTACACATGGGTGTCTGGTAGGACATTCCCAGGAAAATCACATGGCACACAGGAAACAGCAAGTTTGTTTGGAATTAATAGGAAATAATATTAATATTAATAATTAATGAAGTAGGTTTTTTCAAGATGGAAAGCATGTCAATACAGTGCAAAAACACAACAAGCAGTGACCATTTATCCCTAATAGATGAGCAAAAAAATACAAGCAAAATATGAGGATTTTGCAGATTGCCACTTTAATGTGCATTTTCATTTTTACAGAGGTCCTGCTCGTAAATGTTTCTATTCACCATTTCCACCCCCCCAGTTACTGTAACATTTGCATGGGTCCCTTAGCCTCTTAAGCTCAACAGATTCGCCGGCAGGTCCAGTTGATTAGCCAGCTTTCGCGGGTAGCTAGCTAGCATGAGGGTAGTGGTATCATATGAGACTGGACAACTTAAGGAATCCATAGGTACCAGGCATGTCATGCTAGCTTGTCGTGAAAGGGCTAAGTAAATTCAGACAACATTTTGACAGGGGAAAAAAATGGCACGGCCATTTTCAAATGGTTCCCTCGACCTCTCACCTCAAGATATCTGAATGAAAATGGATTCTACGGATACCCAAGAGTCACAGACATGTCCACTTTATGCTAATCCCATGCAGTTTTGGGCCAAACCCATGCAGTTTATTTTGCCTATTTCTCCATACTGGGGTCCCTACAGTCTTGGAATTGCATAAACCAGGTATGACTGGAAAGCTGAGACTCTTGTGGATCCAATGAGCCCAACTGTACTCATATGGGATGATGTGAGTCCCCATAGTAGCCATGTCAATATAGTGAGACAATATTTTGAAACTTCACCTCACTTATAAAATGACTTTTTGTGACCTGGATAATCACAGCCTCATCAAACTGTACAGCCACAAACTAGAGACCTGGGGTATTCAGAGGATGTAATGACTTGTCTAGGTTTATTGACAATAAGGGGAGGTTCTGAGCCATTTTTCAGGCTCTGAGCAATTTTTCTATGGGGCTCCTCAAGCGTTTGGTGTTTTTTGGTATTTCTATAAAACAAATATCAACCCAAAAATAAAACAACTTATATCATTAGGTAAATATATAATGTCCCAAGCCTCTATACATCTATACATCATTTGAATAGGCAAGATTCAAAACATAATGTTTATTGCATATGAGTAGCCATAAAATATTGACATACAGTGTTGTCATCTCAAATGATTCCTCAGGAACCCATCTTTCTAAAGGCGCATGGCACTTGTATTGACACCCACTGCTGACTTTGACCTTGACACTGACCTTGAGCTTTGAACCACCCTGAAAAAGGTCTTAGGGCTCAAGGGGTCAGGATTAATCTATGCAAGGTCACACAGAAATGACACATTTCTATCAGAAAAAAAAGGGTCGCTCTGTGCTTGGTCTTCAATGTTGTGCACCTCCAGAGTCACTCACAGCGTGATTGGATATGGCAGCTAGATGGCATGCCAGCCGTGTCATGGTCATGCTTGTGGTTTCATGTGGGTTTTGGCTGCACTGTAAAAAAAAAAAATAATAATAATAATACATTGTCTCAACTCATTTCATTAAGTGACCTTTTTAGCCTCTCCTTTTTCTTTTGAGTTGAATCAACTTTCTCAATTTGTTGTTTGAATTTTCACCAGTGACTGTCAATTTAACTAATAAGGACATTGATTCAACTTTAATCCTCTATTTGACACAACAAAACATTTTGCCCATATAACCAGAGGTTTAGTTGAGTGAACTTGACATTTTCAGGTAGAACCTTTAAGCCATTTTTTTTCAGTACACTTGATAACTTTGTTCATCTAACATAACACCATAAATTGTCTCCACATTTACAAAAAATAGCCTATCCGTTTTTTATTCCCACTTTCAAGGTGAATCAACTTTCCAGGTTAGAGGTTTGAGAATTAACCTGACAACTGGATGACATTGCTCTACATTGGGTCATGAAAACAAATTTAATCTGTAACTCCATATTAACAGGATTGGCACGCATTGTCACTAGTATAATGGTTTCACCGTCAGCATCAATAAATTGTCATAAAACAATAATGAGGCAATACATCTGTCATCGCAGATTGTGTAGAATTAAACCCTGATTAACCCAAGGGGTATTTATGAGTTATTAAACAAAATACAATAGAATATGATAACAAATGTAGCCGCTGCTTGATTTAATTTGCATATCACTCATCCTTAACCAATCAGGACAGGGCGATGCCTTCCACCTTACTATCAAAGAATCCTGGCATACTGTCAAGGAAATATCTATCCTCGTTCACTATTCACATCACAACATGAACTCCCCGCTCCCATGTCTCATTTACACGCACAATTTGATTGTGAATTGAAAGATTTTTTTGCAAGTTGGTTTGAACACTACCATTTTTCAACTAAATATAGACCAAACCCAAATCCAACTCATGAGGATCTCTGCTGTGTTTTGAGCTTGACAGGAATGTACAGGTTCAACCCTTCAACCATGCAGGGACTGGCATAGTTACAACTTCAGAGAAGTTGATTCAACAGTTGTTGTAATATCATAAAGCCTAAATAAAGACCAAGAACAGGAAGTTGATGTGAATTGCAATGAGCATTTTCCAAAACGCATTCTGTGCTTTTAGGAGAGAGACACGTGAGCAGCGCATTGGCTGCCGTGCAAAGGAAGAAGGAGACTGCGCGCAAGTTCAGTGGGATACGAGCAGATGAGGAATGCAGGGCAGATGGATACATGCCCAAAATGTTCTCTGAAGAAGCAAACAGATCAATAAACAGCAGCAGCACACAATATCAACAGCCCGCAGACGTCGACCCGCTCAGGACCTCTTCCCCTGGCGAAATAGCTGTGCAAATAGATAGGTCACAGATGTTGCCATACCTGCCAATTTGATCCGTGAAGTCAAGCGTGTGTCTGTGTCTCAAATGGATTGCAAGTGTCTTCTGGTAATTCTCATTCGTTTGCTATGAATCAACTTAGGCTTTTGTCGTTGCAGTGATAAATCTGGGCGCAACAACTTTCTGCTCACACTCGCTTACGCGCATGCACACGCACACACCTTTATAAATGACTGTGCACCCAAAGAAAGCTGTCTCAATCACATCTCCAAACTGAAATGTTAAAGGCAGAATCCGTAATGCCGTCAAACAGCGACGTCTAGGCAAAAGAGCCCCATTTGGTATTGCATTTTGTTTACATCTTTTGCTTAGCGAGTGAGTGAGTGAGTGAGAGAGAGAGTTCAATCAGGAAGACTACCTCGCGTCACATTTCACTATCAGTTTAATCTTTGGAGAGAGGACCTCAGTCCGTTGGTCTTTGTAATTTTCAAACAGAGTCACCGCTAAACTCTCTTTCATTTTGTTATATTGTGAAATAAAAGCTTTGTTTCAAATTCGTAAAAACCTAGTCTCTCCTGACTGCAGTAGAGTTTTAATCAAAGTGCACAGACAGGACCAAGCAGCTTGCGTTGAAAATGATAGCTGTAAATTATTATTCAGCACACACCATTTACTGAGGCGACATCACCAAGTTTGCAGACACTCATTTTTCCTGATGGCTGCTGACCTATGGACTGTGATATTGCTGCTCCCCTGGCTCCAAATATATCAACAAAAACCATGCAATGGGAAATGGCTCATGGATAATGTAAAGAAAACGTGAGATAACAGAAATTATATATATATATTAAAAAAAAAAGTGTAGCACAGTAGTGGTATTTTCCTTTAACGGTGTTCTTTGTAGTTTCGGGAGAGACATTTGAAACTATAATAAACAAACTGTCCTCAGAGGACGATTAGGTTCCCTGGAGCACTGTTTGAAGGTAGGAAAGTACCTGAAAAGTTACTGTTTCACAATTGTTGTGGCAGGGCCCATAATTTTGTTTACAAAAATAATGCTATTCAAAGAACCCTTATGAAAAACTATCCTGGTATTTACATAATTTTTTTGGGTCACAATTTCGATGATGGTAGTGACCAAAAAACGATGGAAATACCATGATATTACCATTGGTATCATGATGTAAATTGGATTATACCATGGTGTTATTTAAGTACATGAGTGGTACCATGGCAATACATAACTTTTACCATGGTAGTATCATGGTAAAACTGAAATTACCATCAAACTACCACAACACTTTTTCATAAGGGAGGTACTGTATCTTCAAGGCATACGTTTAGTTCACTGTGCCTCAAAAGGATTTTGTTTCAATTCAGGATGGCATAAGATAGAATTGTTCTAGAATTACATGTATATGCTTTGTAAACTAATGGAGGCTGTTCACAGAATGTTTGGAATGGCGTTTGTCCACCATGCTGGAGGAAACAGTGGTTGCTATGTGCAAAACAACGGTTGCTATGTGCTGATATATGAGAAACATATCAACAAAGATTTTATAATTCGTTTTTTTTAATTCTTGTTACTGGATCCTGTAAACAAGATAGTGGAACAGTAATATCATGCTTTTCCAATGTTTTACTTACTCCTGCACATAAATTAGGTATTTTCTTTCAAAGGTGGTTACCAATGGTTACAGGCAGCCATGTTGGAAGAAAGAGAACTACATAAACATTCTGTGCATAGCATAGCCCACAGTGCACCTTTAAAAAACCTTTCGTAAAAACAACATTGTGCATATCTGTGAGATAGGATGTTTACGAAAGGTTTCCAAAACCTCCAACACCACCTTCCATTTATTTATTGATTATTGGATAATATGACACTCAGTCTGCGATGTGTTACAGAGATGTGGCCAGAGATCATGAAGCTAAAAAGCATCACACTCACATTATCTACAAGGGCTGCTCCATTGCAGTCATGTGATACTCGTACATCACCACCGTACTGAACCAGGTGTTCTATTTGCACCTGCACTCCTTCGGAGCCTCCACCACCGCTTGTGAGACGGAATCAGTACATCATCACGGTACTAAACCAGGGGCTCTGCGTGCACCTTCTCTCTCTCTATCTCTTTTTTTTTTTTTTTTTAGCTTTATTTACCCACGCACTGAGCACGGATGCTCTTTTTCAGCAACACCCTGCCTTCACACTTATACAGTTCCATACATTCACACAGTTCTACCACAGTCTGACCTTGGTTTTCGAGAGAGTCTTCCCTATGTTGGCTCCTCCGAAAACGGATCGACGGCTGGTCCGTCTCCCGATTGTCCTGTGTACCGTGTACCATGACGGGGCCCTAGACCAGACCACAGCGAATTCATCTTTCCATCCTCTTCATTTTGATGAGGTGGGGGAAGAAAGGTATCCAAGGTTATAGCCATGAGGGTTATTTCCTGAGGGTGGGCATCTGCAATATCTGTGAGTCTTTCTTCCATGATGAATGAGTCGAGGTGCACACCCTCGAAATCAACCTTCTGACTCGGCCGCGGGGGCGCTTTTATTCCAGTTTATCGAAAAACCCCAATCTGGTGACATAACTCACTTGAATGGCAAGGTGTGTCAAAACTGGTCCCTCTGATGACCCCAGCAGTATCCAGTCGTCCAGGTGGTAGAATACTCTGATTGCACGATGACAGCTCGGCACATCTGACAGGACTGAGCTTTCCCCACCAGCTTGGAAAACGCCTTGGGGGCCAAGCTTTGTCTTGAAAGGAGAAGTCTAGGTATTTTCAGCAGCCCAAGGCCACAGCAGTATGAAAATGTGCGTCTTGACTACTGCAACTCACTCCTCTATGGCATCATTGCTAGCTCCATCAATAGACACCAACTGGTCCGGAACGCATCTACCAGACTCCTAACCCACACAACATCCTGGCACCACAACACCCCAGTCCTAAAAGATCTCCACTGGCTTCCTGTCTCCCACCGGATCAACTACAAAGCCC
This sequence comes from Parasudis fraserbrunneri, assembly GCA_900302295.1. NCBI lineage: Eukaryota > Metazoa > Chordata > Actinopteri > Aulopiformes > Chlorophthalmidae > Parasudis > Parasudis fraserbrunneri. The sequence goes on from OMKL01043592.1 coordinate 6,706, forward strand.
TTCACCAACTGGCCCCTCCATATCTCACAGACCTCCAACCAACCCTCTCTGTCCCTCAGATCTACCTTCTTTCCATTCCCAAGTCCAACCTTTGCAGTTTTGGGGACAGAGCCTTCTCCAGGGCAGCTCCCAGGCTCTGGAACTCTCTCCCCCAAGATATCTCTCCCAAGTTCTAGAAAAGCTTGACAAATCCAACTTTTTTACAAGGATATGTGTATTGATTTTAGACGTCATCACTCAATCCCTGTCAACACTAAAATGAATGGTCAGGATGTAATTGATAATAAGCTGAGCTTTGATGGTAACACCAATATGTTGTGTAAAAAAAAAAAAAAAATAAATAAATAAATAAATAAAAAGAATAGCCAGCAGCCTCTTTTTTGTGTGAGGAAGCTGGCTAAGTTCAGTGTTGACAGGTCCCTGATGACTTTGTTTTATAGATCCTTTATTGAGTCGATTTTTGCTTTTTCTCTTATCTGTTGGTATGCTTCTCTCAATCTAAAAGAGAAAAATGCATTCATAAACATGATCAAGGTCTGAAGCAGTATCACAGGTACTGAACGGTCTGTCTGATTTGTAGAACAAACAGGTGTTAAAGCAGAATCCGTCCTGTCTGACAGAACCCATCCCCCGCACTTAAAGAGTTTCAGACCTTGTCTTCTGGCTCCCGCTTCAAATACCCACTAGCCAAAACCAACAGATAGAAACACTCCTTTACACCCTCAGCCATTTCACTGCTAAACTCCAATAGAAGAAGGTAATATGAGCTTGACCACCCAACCACGCTTGGTAAATATCGATTTTAATTGATTTTTTATTTTTTTATTTTTTTTTTACTTATGTACTCCATGTATTTACTTTTTTTTTTTTTATTATATGTTGTATTTAATAGACTTGTGTGTTTTTGATCTTGTGTTATTCCGTTTTTTACTGCTGCACAACCAATTGCCCCTCTGGGGACAAATAAAGATCTGCTTGACAACTTGACTTTTTTTTTTTGTCAACCCTACTCCACCTATAGCTTCCAAAATTGCTGGGCATCTTCAGTGTATAACTGTGGAGGGGTGCTTGTGCTTTTTGTATGGACAGCTCACTTCTATCCTTTCTTTCACTCATTTTTTCATCCCTTTTTTCTCAGACTTATAAAGGGCGTGGCTATTATCAACTTTCAAGCTAGACACGCTGTACAACTTAGAACATGCCCAACAAATGAACATGACTTTACATTCTAGTTATTATTATTATCATTATTATTATTATTATTATCCTTCAGATTCACAACTGCAAACCAATTTCCTGCGTTCCCCACATACACATTCAACCGCTGAGGGATTGACAGCATTTTGAACAAATGTCTCCATATGGCAGCATTTAAGACACGCAGGTCCAGAATCTGCCTCATGTCTTCCATGACCCTCTTGGGGACCGGGAAGCAACGAGAGTAAAAAAAAACATTTCTCCATTGCAGCACTGGCACTGGCCTAATCACCTCTTCTTCTCGCAGGCCCTGTGCTCCTAAGCAAGGCCCTGAGAAAGGGGGATGGTGTATCTGCTGACCTTAGTCTGTACCCATGAGACACCCATCTCCTCACTTCAGGAGGCAGATTGCGTTCTCAATCCCATGCGTCGAAACAGACCCGTCAGGGGCTGAGGACACATGTCCGCGGGATAACTTTCGGCCTGCCCTCACAGCTGCCATGAAAGCGGTTTCCAACAGCTGCTTCGTAGCCCGAGGGAGCTTGCGGGGAGAAAAGGATGATTATCCTCTGTCCATCCCGAGCTAATAGCCACAGGGGAAATGAGGGAAGAGACGGCTGACACCTTCCTATGTTTCAGCTCCTGCTTGTGGGAGGTGTTGGCTTTGTGTCTTGCACGTTTTTGTTTTTTTGCCCAGCCATGCGCGGTCAACAGCGGTGGTCACTGGTTTTTTTTCCGATGGACTGCTCCAAAGCCTTGAATTGCAGCCATATAACTGGAGCTCCATATAACTGGTCATGCACCAGGTCATACCCTCAGACACATGGGTGCTGTTGGCATAATACTTATGTAGTTGTGATGAGGCACTGATTTGCGGGCCACTTCACTCTTTTCTCACGCTACACATGCTCGTGGACCTTTCGCTGCTGCTGAGGCAAGAGTGTGGGGAGTTAAAAGTGGGACCCAGCTCTTCCTCGAGTTGGGGGAGGCCCTGATGCATGGGCTCCGAGAAGGCCTGGACCTGAGACTTTCATGCTGGAGATCACAGGCGGTGGCGCCCTGGATCTGGCCTCTTTCAGAGTCTTCTCGTTGTTGAGGAATGCTACAATGTCTGGGAAGACAGGCGCAATGAATGTCTCCGCCGGAGGGCCTGTCTGCTCAAGCTCCAGCCATTTGACTACAACCGGCGGGGGAATGGTGGACATCTCCACCTTGAGCCTCGCCGCTGCCCGATTGACAATGGCGCCGAAGTCGGACACCTCGCCGGTGGTGGAGGTTTCGAGATATCCACTAACACCGCGGGTACATCCAAGTCTGAAGCCCCGGGGTGGCCACTGAAGTTCTGGAGGTTACCCTAATTCAGCTTCGACGCGCTCATCCCAGTCGGCCTCGCTATCCACCCGGCGACTGTCACGCTGATCGTCTGGCAAGAGTGTCCTTGTCATACGGAGCCTGGTCGTCCAGCCCAGCTCTCTGCTTCGCTTCTTCTATTTTAACTTGCATCGCTGTAGAAATATAATAATTAACCTAGTTAATGTTCGTTAAATAAGACAACCACAAAGGTTTACGAGCATGTCCTCACTCTGTCGATAGGGGCTCAGATCGCCCTAGGGAGTTCTGTCACGCTCCGGAGGTGTAATGCTGCCGAGAGCAGGCCTAGCGAGGAGTCAGGAACCAAAGGAAAGCCCAGTATGTCTCTATTGTAAGAAATGCAGACACATTGTTGACTACTATTTTACCCTTAACAAGATACAAAACAAGTCCTCGAAAATCAGTTGCTTTAGTCAGAAGCCCTCGAGCATCAGGGGTTCCCTCTGTGGTTGAGAAAGTCAGAGCCTGGAAGGATATGCCCTGTTTGTGATGAAGGGTTTCGTGTCTTACGGTGATGAGAGTGAGCCAGTGACAATTCTGAGAGACACAGCAGCTTCCCAGTCTTTTATTTTGCCCTTTTCTGAAGACTCCACTGCAGTTTACTGTCTCCTAGCGCAGGGGGTTGGGGAGAGAGTATGTAGGTGTGCCTTTGCATACTGTTTCCCATTGAGTCTGACCTAGGTACAAGGTCAGGTGGTGATGGGCATTCACCATGTTTTCCAAAAGAGGGGGTGTCCCTTTATTTTGGGAAATGACTTGGCCTGGGGATAAGGTTTTGGTTCAGCCTGAGGTGACGACTGCCCCCTCTCGTTTCCAGGTGTCCAGATGCTCCAGTGCAGGAATATCCTGAGGTGTTTACTGCTTGTGCTGTTAACTTGTGCCATGTCAGAGTCAGGTCATGTGCAATGTAAAGGATTGTGATCCAAGTCGATCTGTCTGATAGCTTCATTGCTAATCCTGGGACACGTTGCACAAAGATTTTATAGACTGGTAACAGTCTCAGTTTTGCTCTTCAGACTAGTCTAATGTAAGTTAGGCAGTTGCACAAAAACACAGACTCATTTTAAGCCTAAGAAGTTTGCCACCCATCCCCCAGACTAGTCGATGCCACGGTGACACCTACATTTTTCTTTTGTCAGGAATAACATTTAGCTACAAATTTGTGTCTTCCTTTTGTGAATACATTTACAATGTTTTGTTTTTGTTAAGCAAGCCAAGCAAGCAAGCTAGCCAGCCAGCCAACTATTGAGCTAGCTAAAATTCACCAGCTAATTTTTCCACTGGGGCGCTCGTGCTACTTAAAGTACTGAGGATTTTAGCAACACCAGCACAACATTCAGCACAACATTGTGGTTGAATTGACACGCTTAGTTTTCCCTGTAACTGCTTGGAGAGACACTGAGAACAGTACATGCAATACATTGCCTGTCTTCGCAATACCTCAGCCACATAAATTGTGTAAGCCATTCCTTTCAGAAAGAGTCTTCACTTCTCTTTTTTTAATGGGATCACCTGTTGCTAACGCAACTAAATTGTCCTCCTCGTCATGCTTTTGGGACTACTGGCCGTGGAGCAGAAGGATCCGAATGATCTTTTCTTTTGAAAATGGGATCTAAGTGTTATTGCCACTGGAGACAAAAGAGGGTGAGAGAGAGAGCATGTGCGTGCACTTTATTGGGCTGACCGTGAGAGCCTTGCGTCGGCCCCACAGACTAGTCTCTCTCGGTCTCTCCCTCTCCCACATACACACGCACGCACGCACGCACGCACACACACACACACACACACATACACACACACACACATATGGACATAGATGTGTACACTGACGACATTCAT
>OMKL01043594.1:0-14674 GCA_900302295.1 Parasudis fraserbrunneri
CAGGGGTAATTGTTTATTTTGATTATCTTTTGATTTTGAATGTTGCTTTTTTACTTTAACTTTAATTTTAGCAAGTAAAGCAACAAAGCAAGACAGTTAGCTTAAGGTTGTCAAAGGCAATTCCAGTTCTTTTTGAAATTCACAAAAATTGACAATTTAATATTGAATAGCAACAGGAACGCATAGCTTGTTGCGTAAGGTGTAAGGCACAACCCACAGGTATTGGGTAATAGCAAAAGCAGAACTGCCGTGTGCAGTCGCGTGTCAAAGGCGTTTACTGTCAAATACCTCCTATGTGTGATTAGGCTCGGCCCCAGTACAGAGTGCCTTGAGATTCGGTCATGGCGACATATGATTAGGCTCTGATAAGCTGTGTGAATGTGGGGAGCAGGGTCACTGTTCTTTAGCCTCTGTTAAAGGAGATGATGGTGAAAGGCATAATGAACCTGCAGCATCCCATTATCCTGCCTGTCAGGCTCAATTAAAACTGGGAGACTGGCAGGGTCAGACATCTGAAGGAAGCCCTGCATCCCTGTAACTGACTTCGGTTTAACCTTCGACTTTATTTATCCCACCGCACAAATACACACAGACACGCCCTTGAGTTCCACAGGGATTACAATATGCTGCCATATTGACCCTGTACCCTCCCCTTTGAGCATGATGTTTTTTAAGCAATGAAAAGTAATAATTACACATAATGCAATAATAATAATAATAATAATTCATAAATGTATGAACTCACCTCATTGACTATTGTACAGTATAGTGGAGTATATAGACCAAATCATAAAGTTGATAAACGAAGAGCTCGGTGTTATGTCCAGGTGGATAATTCCAAAACGTAACTATGGTAACACAGTGGAAAGCATAGACACTGCCATTTGGGGTGGCAGTGCCTCAAACGTGGGGATAAATTAGCCCGTCATCAATAATAATGCCAGATTAAACCAGAGAGGTGCGGCGTACAAATCACTATATTGCAACTGTCTCACAGTGTCAGTAAAGTGAAATGATTTTCTAACTCTTGTACCATCCTCGTGAGGTGGACAACACAATAGTTCTGGAGTTATCCACCTGGAAGTATGTTTGCTATTGTCGTTACGTCGAGAGAATTTATTGTAGAGCTGCCAAAAGAAAAACACTTTACGGTAACACTTTCTATGAACACCATTGCTATAGTGCATTATAAAGGTACTCATAGTGAATTATAATGTACTCATAAAGAATCCATAATGGCCATATATATAAGCACATAATGATGCTTACTGATGCATCATAACTACAGCCACAGGTGATGAAACAAAGGATTACTGTTTATATGAAGAAATACATAAAACATAAAACAATTTAATGCTTTTAAAACATCACTTTACTTTTACTTGATACCATGGCCTGGGTGAATACTCGATTCTGATTGGTTGGTAGGTGTCCATTAAAAGTTGATAATGGACACCTACTATGTAATTCCAACCAAACTGTCTGATCACCGTTCTAAATTAATTTGGTTGGAAGAGCAGTGGATGAGTGCTGCCTTGTCTTCGGAACACCACAGGGTGGCGATAAAGTACCACACAACTTGCTTCTTGAATCTTCTGACTATCAGTCAGTGACAGTACAGCGTATTTGTTTGTGACATTTTTTTTGGGGGGGGGGTTGTAAATTAGATGGCTGGATAGCTACATAAGCTTTATGTTAAACATACTGTTAGATCATATTCACTGTTTGCAAACCTTTTGCAACGCTAGCGACCATAATGCCTGCTAGCATAACATTAGCTTTCGAGCTAATGACAAACAACAAACTAGTTCCAGGTATTATTCAGATTTCAACACATTAAGTGTTAATGTTGAATGCAAAACACATGGAAACATGAATAAATGCTCCTAATTTTTTTCCCCATTTATTTATTTATTTATTTTATCTTTGGCCGTTAGCCATGGTATAAGCGGGATAATGCCCTTCAATCTGTACATTAACATATTTTAATGGACTTGGCAGACACAACCAGCCTGCGCCTCATCCATTAAAATATGTTAATGTACAGCTTGTCGGACATTATCCCTTTCTTATAACACATCATAAAATCCTAGGTTTTGTTGAGCAATCTCTTATAAATAACTAGTCATGAACAATTAAAGACACTAGTGCTTCTAATTCATTCTAAGTTACATGTCTATAATGTCTTATGACTGTTAATGCTAGTTAATGCATCATTAAGCATTATGTGTGCTTATATGCATGGTCTTAACTCATTATGAGAGCATATGATTCATTATGAGTGCCTTTATAATGCACTATATGGATGGTATTAGCCTACTATAATTACTGTTACAATGCAAAAGTTCTATAGTGACCCTAATATACTGGCAGTGAGAGACTTGACATTTGCAATAGAATGGAAGAAAACACTGGAAAAGATTCAAGTATGTTGAGTGAAATTAGTACTGGTGAAGACAAGGATTTGTAAAAAAAAAAAAGAAAAAAAGAAGTTGAATCATAGAGGTTATTCTTACTGCTCAGAAAATATTCTGTTCACTGTGCCATCTGACCATAGGGCACTTTTCATTTTGTTGCACACTGCTTAGAATCTAAAAAGGTTTATATCATTTTAAAAGATGATATTTTTGACATTTCTTGTTTTCCATTTCCACATCTATTTTGTATGTGACTAATGAAATGTGAGCTTTTCAAACTCATCGATGCAGAATCCACTCCCCCGTTTTAAAACACACGCATTTATTTCATTTTCAAAATGGCAGTGTTCTAAATGATTTATATGTTGCATTCCTTCTTAGTATTTTTTATTATTCAACTAAAAATGGCAGAAATATACAGATTTCCCGCAGCCATTCAGAAATATACCCTCCTCTCCCATCCCTTTAAATGTATCAAAACAATTTCAAACCATTACATGGACATAAAACACTTTTCTGTAGAGTGCTTTGAAAAGAAATACGATTTCTGTGGTCTGTATATGGATGAGTGCTTTATGGACAAGGCTGGTAAAACATCTATATTCAGAAACTGAAAAGTCTGTGGAAGTATTTTGCTTGACTTTTGCAAGCTGTAAAAGCAGCAAAAAATAAACCCATAACTGTATACAACTATAATCACCACACATTCATACACTAACTGTTCAAACTGTTGTAACACTAACAGATCCATGCTTGCATATTCATTAACATGATTACTGGCAGTGTTTCCTCTGCTTCTGAGGGAGACCAGCTGCTAGCAGTCAGGGGTAACCCTTAGCTGTAAATAACACTATGGATGGATGGATGACAGGCTCTCCTTGTTACAGAAAGGTAGCAGGTGCTATTGGAGTTTAAAGCCACTGCTCTGTTACAGACAAGAACAATTCAGTCATATATTTATTTTAAATGCTGAGGTGGGGATATGCCCATTTCTCAACAGGCAATTTCCGGACAATTGGTTCAGCCATTTTGATACCTGGGGAAAGGGAAACTTCATTTGAGCATGAGCATCAGCTCGACTTGATTAATTGTTATGGGAAAGGGTAGCAATATGGCAATCTCATATTCATAGTGCGGGAACAAGCACAGCTTATTTTTAGAATCAGGCAGCTGCCAAGAATCACATTTAACAAGATTCCCAAACTAGGTGGCAGCAGTCTGTTCATACTGCCTCCTCAGATAAAAATGAAGCACTTATTTTCATGGTTGAAGTCTTGTGTTTGAGTTGAGGTCATTTCAAAATATTCTATGCATATTTCAGGGATGTTTGCGAAATCAGAACAATCCTTATAGGACTCAAATCGGTGTCTTGAAGGTGTGTGTGTGTGTGTGTGTGTGTGTGGTTCTCTTCTAATTAGCAGACAGTTTGAAAGACATTATCCAGTCAAAATGCTGTCATGTTTTTTTTTTCTCTCACACTATTAAATCCAGTATGATAAATGTCAGTGGAACACAAAGTCACAGACTCATCAAAGTTAAATGAGTATTCGATGACAGTAGTGAAGCCATAGCGATTTGAAAATGGATTCTCTGTCTCTTCTGCCTCAAGCATATAAGCCCACTCCCCCCGACCCCCCGACCCACTGTGGACTGCATACCGTATGTCACCTGTGACATTCATTTCAATACCAACAGTTTCATACCATTGTCACCCCATTCAACAGCCCCTGTAGCCAAGCAAGAGGTGTGAAATGTTGCCTTATTTGCATCTCTGTTTTGCTCCATGGTGAAACTGGGCATGTCACAGTCTGGACGAGATGTGAATGTCAACACCATACACTCAGTCAACCTGTGATCTCCCAGACAAACTGCAGATACCGGTGACCAAAGCCATCAAAAAGACATTCAATATACACATGCCATGGAGGGAAATATGCAAAACGTAAGTGGATGACTGAAAGCTGAAATTGGAGGCGATGGTGTCAATCATGATGCAAGAGGGATTATCCTCATCTGACAGTCATCCAGATCACAGGTAATAGACTCATCCAGGAGCAGGTTAAGATACATTCAATTTACCTTCAGTTAACATTTAGTTAGCCTGGAGAGGCAGTGAGATTTAGGCCTGCATCTAATAGTTTATTACTCTAACATAGCTTACTGTTCTTGTTGTAACATATACAGTAACATTAGCTTAGTGCAGCTACTGTTAGCTGGTTCACCAAAATTGCTGTTGCAATCGCAAATATCTGTTTATTTAGCTAAGAAGAGAAGCGCAGTAAAATACTTAGCAGCTAAGCTAAATAACGTTAGATGAACAGCATATCATACACAGCTAACTTACGGACTTAACAGCCAACACTCTCAATGTCTCACAAATGTCACCCTTGTTTAATTGTTTAGCTATGTTGAGCTTATTATGTGGTCCTGCACGGGTGCTATTTTGGGAACCCACGCCCGCCTGTCCCCTCATCATGCAACACTGTACCCATTGTGCAACCCTTAAATATTATCAGTTACTTACTGTAATCCGCCCAGACCTATTCATGGACCTGTGTCCCAACAGTAACCGCGCACACATAAAGGAGTCCATTTATTTCAGACCATAGGCCAACATTGGTCAATAGGGGCACTTTCACATCTGCCTTGTTTAGGTCGGTTGAATCGAACCCTGGTACGTTCACCCTCTCGGTGCTGTTCGTTTTAGGCAGGTGTGAACACAGCAATCGCACTCAGGTGCGGACCAAAACAATCGATGGCCCCGGTTCAGTTACAAATGAACTCCGGTACATTCGTACATACAACCTCGATCCGACCCGACTGCGGTCGCATTGTGCATTTTTTGGATTAAACCAGCTCCCGTAGTCAGCTGTACTGTGCATTATGGGTAGAGGACGAGCGCCTTTCATTAGTTTCTACAAGTTTCTACAACGTGCAGTATGATGAATCCGAGCAATCGCAGACAGACGTGGACTTGTGAGGGGGTGCAGTGCCTCATAGAGATTTGGTCGGATGGCTATATAAGCTCACAACTTTTTACTTTTTTGGTCTTCTTTTACTCTTCTGTACTTCTGGGAGTTTTCCCAATTAAAAATTCTGACCATTAGAGAGCAGTTTCCTTACAAGGCTTTTTATCAAAGATTTTGGTCCACTAGAAAATGCTGCAGAAAAACCATACTCGAGGCAATTGCATCATTGTGACAAATTGGTCCCTGATTCGGACCAGAGCAAACAAACAAATAGATGAGAAACTGCCCTAAAATGTTAGCAAAACAAAATAACATGCCCTAGCCAGATCTCCTTTCTTCACACTGCAGTTAGCACTGCGATGTTAGCCCACAGCCTCTTGGATAAATAACATGAGCACTGTACAAGAAAGCACATGGCTAATTTGCCAATTATCATCATTTTTCCGATGTATATGTATGCGTGTATCACTCTCTCTCTCTCTCTCTCTCTCTCTCTCTCTCTCTCGATAGTGTAATCAGAGCCACTACTAGCCACTAGTTTGCTTGCTAATGTAGCTGGCAAGTTAACACATCTCCAGTGAATATTTTATTAGACTGCAAGGTAAAGTAAACCTACCAGTTTGGCTCTTCACCTGAAACCTCTCCAGGAGCTCGTAGAGCGAATAAAATCACCATCAATAGTTCAATAAACAGCTGCCTGCCTAAAGTTAGCAAGCAATGTTGTTCCACAGAAATGTGTTAGCATGTCAGTACAATCACAACAACTTGTAGCTCCAGCCATCATATTCATCAGAAACCTCTCAAGGAGCTCATATAGAAAAATTTTGAAAACATATTTCATATTGCTATATGTAACAAGACATATGAGCATAATGACTGGAATTTATAGATGCATTTCCCACAGTATAAGTTGAATCAAAATCAGTGGTTTGACTGTACGGAGAACTTGGTTACAGCAAATATGACACTTCACCTTGAAAGGCAGTCTCCTTCATTGATTCAAACATTGGAAGTCGCACTTACCACTGTCTTATGAAAGTAGTTTTGAAGCAAACATATCGGAGTGTATAGACTGGTTCAGTGAATTACACATGCAGTGTATTTCTTCTGTAATTATCAACTCAATAATTATGTGTTGTTTTTTTTTTTCTCGGGTCCATCCCCATTGATGAATTAATAAAAAAAAGTCAACATCGCCTTGCTCACAGATAATTATGATTAATCTTATCTGGCTCCTTAGACAGAGGTAATCTAATTATTTGAGAGAGAAACACTGATGCTAATTAACCTTGGAAGGAGGTGAAGGAGGTGGGAGCTGCTGTTTTAACTGGTGAACCAGTGTTTCTCAACAATGATTAATTGTTTCAGGCTTCCGGTCTTTCCAATAAACACGGGAAAAAAAGGACACCTTGGTGTTTTGTTACTGTATACAGATACAGCGCAGAAACACCAAGCGCGGGATAGCAGACATACTGGGATAGGAGCTAGGGGCCGGGCTTGTACTGTGCGCTGTCCTCCCCGTGGGGTCCCTTAACCTTGCAAGCTCAATGGGGTTCCAGCCTCCTCACAGAAATGTCAAGCAGAGGGTATTTCAGGTACTAATTCGAACACAAGCACAGGGTGTGTCCCAAGGCACCGCGTTGATGTAATTACATGTTTTGTCATTATTCATATCCAGTAACTGAATACAGCATGGCTCCAAAACAACCACAGGGGCACGACACCGTTTAGAGAACCCGATGCAAATTTGGGAAACATTTCAGAGGCTTAATGTGGTATAAGCTAAACAGAACATTGAATTGCCCACTGAGCTTTTCATTTCCTCCACCCAGTTTGAGCGGGTCCTTTCAAAACACAAACACACTCACTGCATTGTGGTTACCTTAAGTGGTCTCTAGGCTTGTGTTGGCAGTTTGTATACTGTACTTTCCTTGGCAGTTCACAACGTTAGGGGACCGCTGTATGCTGTTAAAAAAGAAATCTGTTTGCAGAGACCTGTTATTTGCATGGAAACAAGCTCATTACTCCTTTCCCCAAATTTTTCTCTTTTTTTTCTCTCTCTCACAGATATCGGATGTATTACTTGCTGACAGAACATTTGAGTGTAATAGCCCTTCTGTATGCCTAGGACAGCTGGACCCAGCATAAAATCCTGTTTTGAGAAAATAAAAAGAAAAAAGTAAGAATCAAACCAGCATAATATCCTGTTTTGAGAAAAGAAGAAGAAATCAAACCTGTGATGCCATCACAGGTATAAAGTGGAGCTGCTACACTGACAATGAATTGGAGACAGATTTTGCAGACCTGCAGAATGTTTGAGTTTTTATATCCAAATGAGCTTTATTCTACACAGTTTATGACCCATATGCAACAGGAAATATACCCATATACTCATATATTCCTCTGGGGGGGGTTCTCTGTCATCCCAACGCCTTCCCAATTCACTATCTATGGAGCAGCATCAGACTTTGTTGCTAGTTTTGGGAGAGGGCTTAATTTAGGAGTTTTTCATTTTCACTGATATTTTTGGACTGTCTCAGACCATACAGCAGGAATAGCATTTATTATTTCATATCATCTCAATTCTGATTGGCTGAAGCGGTGTTGATTAATTTCACATACTGCATGGTTCTGACATAGTAAGCATCTCACATTTCTACATTAATGAGCTATCAATTGTGTCATACTCGCTACAATGCAATGGCAACTAATATTAGCTTGGCCTACTGAAATCATTCCTACTTGATAGTAATGATGCACTGTCACAACATGACAATGTATCCACCTAACTACTGAAGGAAATGTACATTTATCTGCACAACCACAACCCTCTCGCATCCGCTTGCATCAGTGGATCTAGTTAGCTCACGTTAGCAGGTAGCTGATGTGACACACTCAGTACTAAAGGTAGAATCTGTAATGCTATCAAACAGTGACCTCTAGGCTAGACTTTTTTTGTTTTGGTCTGATGCGTGGGTTGGAATTTAGCAACTTATTTTTCCAGGTGTGGCCAGCAGTAGCAACTCCTCCCCTATACCCACTGAAATCTAACCCAAACATCAGACTAAACAAAAGATGTAAACAAAGGGCAGTACCAAGAGAGACTCTTTTGCCTAGAGGTCACTGTTTGACTACATTACAGATTCTACCTTTAACTGTTGTGAACTTTGACTGCTGTGATATGATTTATGCATGTAAATGTATTCTTTTGGACAGATATCTTCGTCTTTCATCAAAACTGAGCTAGCAAAGCACTCTGGTGTTTGGATAGGCAGTATTTATTTAGTTTGACATAATCACAAAGTGTTTAAGCCAACCAACATCAGCAGCATGCCACTTGGGTAAACAATACAGACTCTTGCTAAATAAATCGCATGGCTAATTTGCATATTTGTTGTGAAAATGTTATTGGTTTGGGGACAATGAGATGAGTTCTGGATAGCTGGCCAGCCTTGTTGTCAAACTTACTGTCAGATCATATGTACTGTTTGTCAGCCACAGACAACGTCAAGGTGATTGTCAAGTAGTTGTTAAGGTAGGACAGTGTGTGTGCGTGTGTGTGTGTGTGTGTGTGTGTGTGTGTGTGTGTGTGTGTGTGTGTGTGTGTGCGTGTTTGTTCAACACGCACAGTCTGCATATACAATTATAACTCTGTGACATCAGTCAGTCAGGCACCTTACTTCCCTAGGTCCAGCAAAAATATGATGTATTACTTGCTGACAGAACATGACAGAGTAATACTGTATGTATAAACAAAAATCTGATGTAGCCTATTACTTGCTGACAGAACATCTGAATCTAATACAAGATGGCACTGCATCAGTTGTTGTTGTCTATTAATAAAGTGCTTTTGAGCAATACATTCTCAATTATTTTTAATTGCATGCTATATTTTGTTGTATTCTTGACATCTTTAAAGTGGGAAGCTAGCTGTAAATAAGACATTTAAATGCATATCAAAGTTGTGTATAAAGTGCTTGAAAGCCATACTTGAGTAAAAGTAAAGAAATCTTACTTGAAAGTGACTCCGGTAAAAGTTTAAGTCATCCATAAGAAAATCACTTGAGTAAAAGTCTGAAAGTAGATCACATTAAATGTACTTAAGTATAAAAAGTATGTGGTGTTAAAATGTACTAAAGTATCAAAAGTAAAAGTACGAAGACTTTGATAATTATTTGATTTCCGTACAATTATGTTGACACAACACAAAACAGTTTCACCCAGTAAGATTTCTAATGTCACTGCTGAACATACTGAAAGGACAAAACGATTTACAAACGGGAACATGGAACTATTCATTTTCTCCACAGGCAAAAACAAAATAAAGGATATGTGATGCAATCGGAAGCCCCAAACACTGTGGTGGTCTTATAAAGCTAGCAAGGCTACTCTTAGCTAACCGCTGAGTTGAGGTATTGAGTAAAATAATGTTATCAACAATATTGTATCTTTATTGATTATTAATTAGAATTTTGAAACGCCATTATTTCTGTGTTCTTAGGCAGACACAAGGGGCACTTCATTCTGTAGGATGAATCTTTGATCCCAACAAAGGCAAAAAAAAAATGTGCACGGCCACAGGTGTTCGTCTTCCTCCAAACTACTACTAGCAGGTGCCAGTGCAGCAGTGTCATCACCACTATTACCAATGGACAAGGCAGCTGTGTTCATCATGGTGTTTCCAGAGACTGAGGAATATTTGCAATTGCAAATGGCTGTGTGGTCTTGTGGGAGATATGCCTCTCAGCTTGTCTTGACGAGAGCGCCAGTTGTTCACACATGAATACGCAGTCCCGACAATCCAATATCATGATGAGACAATTATATTCTGATTTTATTTTGTAGCAGGTAATGACGGTATCCAATGTTAATGTAGCGGAGTAAAAGTATACTTTTTTTTCTTTTTAATTTAGTAAAGTAAAAGTGAAAGTCAAAACAAATATAAAAACTCTAGTAAAGTATAGATACTCCCAAAAACTACTTAAGTACTGTAACAAAGTACTTTTACTTACACCATTGATCAAAACAAACAAAACTTTCTTTGGGATACAACAACCTCTTATTATTCATTTTGGTAGATACCTTAACTTTCAAATGACCAATGTTAACATGTTTTGTGCTCTAATGAGAGTGTGGGTGGAATTTGTAGGCTCAGGAGGTGTGAACTAAAAAAGAAAACAAAAACAGTCAACAATTTTTCATCCATATTCATGCGGGTGCAGTTTAGGTAATATTATAAAGGGAGCAAAATGTTACATCATAAAAATGCTATGTGGTCCCCCTCACTACTGACAAATTTAACATGAAAATAACAACAAAAAACCCCACCACAAAGCGAGTGAACTCAGGGAAAACACCGCCTTTGACCCACCATCCCCACCCCCAACCCATTTCACACCATAATACTCAGTTACAGCATCTCTTACTGATCTTTATACGAGTGACCACACAATGATTGGTGTTGCTTGTTAATGTGCAAGTGTGCTAGTGCCTTCTACTATAGGTGCCTGGTAGGGTGTGTAGTTGCGAAGTGTATGGATGATGAATCCAGCATTGCAGCTTGGCCAAATGCAAATACACACACACACACACACACACACACGCACGCACATGTGTGGAGCTGTGCACATATGCACCCACATGCACACTCGCACACAGATGAACCAACAAAAGAACCAACCGAGCAACCCATGGAGTGCCGAGGTTATCAGGATGCTCTTTCCAAGGACATAATAACGTATAAACCCTGAGAACGGACATATGTTTCTCTCTGGGGTGCCATTAAAGCTACCACAGGGAAAACACTTGATTGTATGGGTGAGGTTGTGTCTGTTCTAAAGATAGAGCAGTGGTTCTCAGCCTGTTTTGCATCAGGACCCACATTTGACCATTGTCAAAGTGTATTAAATACTTTCAGTATATCAACGAAGTTGGTATTCTTTAAAATAAAATACAAAACTAGTAAAATCATTCTGCCTGGTGATATATTATTTCTGGCTGTTACTGTAGGAACATCATCTGTAAAATCGTATTCATAGATTTTAAGGCTCAAAACACATCTCTTGGACCTGTATGTTTCTTCATGTTTTACCCAAATGTCCTCTTTTATGCTGTGTGAAACACGTGCTGGTTGATGATTATCTGTCTGGCAGGATTTTCTTTTATGGGCAAATGTCTGTGACCAAGTCAAAACAGTCTGGTGACCCACTGGTTGAGCACCAAGGAGATAGGCCCAAACTTTCTGACCTAGAGGGCCGAAGCATAAAGTGGGCGATGGACCATGGGCCAAAGATGTGACTGAACATTTAGAAATGTAAATAGAAACAGAGTCTTCGGTCTTACAGTGAGGTATTTTAATAATACTCCCTATAATAAGCAACTTAGCTCAAAATCACCCCCCAAATATGATTGGACTATGAATCTATACCCGTGTGTTCGTTCGTTCGTTTGTTTGTTCATTCATTCATTTGTGCGTCACGCTGTAATGTTGACTTTGAGCCGCTAGGGGGCGGTCTGACCCACCAACCTCGTGCCTCATAACGGGGGAACTACATCACTGGTGGGGGACAACATGTTTACTATTTGCTTGTTAAGAATTGCATCAAAATAGACCAAATAGAATATCTTATATTACTCTGGAACTGTTTGGTGGGCTGAGAAGAATATTGTGGAGGACCAAATTTGTCCTGCCGCAAACCCTCTTGAAACAGTCTTGAGGTAGAGGACATTGTACACATTTAGAGTTTCTTAAAGGAAAAAACTGGTTTGTCATTCATCTCTATAATTTCTCTTCTACTTCAGATGCACTTCGCACACAGCGTGTCATATGATATGGTATCTAATTCAAAGTTATTTCGACAGCGCACAGGATCCCATTCAGCATCCTACAAACAGACATCCCCATGATCAGTGTGAATGTACATCAGTCATCATTGCAGACACTACAGTGTTGCTTTTGAAAAATGGAGCTTAGCAAAAGCTCAATCAAGAAGACTACCTCGCTTCACACCTCACTATCCAATCGGTTTAAACATTGGAGAGAAGACTTCAATTCATTGGTCTTTGTAATCTCATATTATCCAATCACCCAATAAGTTAAGGTTAAGCGTTGACACACCTTCACTCACGCCTCAATATCCAATCAGTTTAAACTCTGAGGACCTCAACTCATTGGTCTTTGTAATTGCATATTCTCCAATTACCCAGTCAGTTCAGGCTAAGCACTGACACACCCTCATGGGAACCAATCGCAAATGTATGCTGGTCTTTATATACCCTTTCCTGCTTGATCTCTTTGTTGCTGTCATTCCGGTGTTGCTGCTTGTTTCGTGCAGCACGACCTCCCCACCGCCACCAGTGCCAAGTCTCCAAGTGATGGCTCAGCATGGTCTTCATTCTCACAACCCCAGGAGGGACAGCCTACTCTTACCCCATGTGGTGGGGGGGGTTCTGTTCTCCAGCTATTCATGTACCCGAATGAGCCATCACATCAAATGGAGTCATCGTCAAACTTTCTTTAACTTTGTTATATTGTGAAATTAAAGCTTTGTTTCAAATCTGTAAACCTAGTCTCCCCTGATTGAAATAGATTCCTTCCTCCTTCCAAGCAACAGCGGTAATAACTGGCAGTAAGTTCTCTGATAAATAGCATTTGAATCAATGTGCTCAACTAGGGTAATATAATTTCCATTGCAGTTGATAGCTGTAAACTTTTTATTTCACACATACTTGTATTGTGTATTAAAGAAACAATATGTGCCAGCATCTATTTCTTTTAAACCCGTACGTGGCTGTTTAAAATATGCAAATTATTAAAGAGGCCTTACCCCAAAAACATTTGAACAATTTAAGCCGTGTATTGAATAAAATACAGTATGTTTAATGTAAACTAGATGTGTTGTACGTGAAATGAGCGTAAAACTGAAAGACAACTGTATTTTCTTTTAAAAAGAAGTGATGATAGTGGTGATCAATGTATTACCGTACATGAAGATATTCTGAACGTGAATATATGTGGAGATGAACAAGTGTGAAAGGAAGGAAGTCGAGTCTGACCACAGGCGATGATGACAGGCAATCGGATGGTACATCAGGAGGGTCAAACTGGTGATTGGTGAGGCAAAATCTGAGGGACGATGATGTAACAAGCATGGGGTAACAACCAAAAATGCGACGAAAATACAAGAATATATATATATATCTATATATATCTATATATATATATATATATATAGATATATATATATATATACTTTTTAAACAGAAAAGGTGCTTGAAAATTCTGGAAAGTAAAGTGAGAGAAACCCTTGACATTCATGAGTGACTTTTTGCACCGTATGTTATTATTGAGATCAATCAACTGCCATTCATCTGACAGGCTTGCTGCATTTGTTTGTTTTATTCATGATGACAGAGTTCGGGTGTTTTTTATACTCTAAAGGTTGTCTCTTTTTGACAAAAGGCTTTTTAACCCTGAATAAAAATGATGCATGCGAATCATGTGGCTTAACTCTAATCTATAGATGAAGGAGTGAAAGAATGCTGTATTGGCACACTGTGTCTGTACTGGTAACTTCGACAAGAAAGTTACCCCTCTAACCTTGGAGCTCAGCATGAGATTGACTAACAATGCCTCCCAAGGATTTTGTTTGTAACATCAGTGACTCTGAGACCTATAGGCAAACATCAAAGATCTGTGTAGAAGAAACAGAATAGATGAGTTTTTAGAAAAACGGGGGGCGGATTATGGGCTATGAGTCGGTTTATCATTGTCATTTGGAATGAGGGGTTGCACAACTACTAAGACTTTTATACATGGAAACATTTTGAGGCAATGGATTATTTTTCTTATAATTTTTCTTTTCTTTTTATGATCACCTTTTATCCCTTAAAGCTCGTTATGTTGTTTTTGGCAATCCCCCATTAGCAATTGGCCATCTGCACTGTGTTAAACAGCAAGCATTCAGGCTTTCGGTCCATCTTTCTAATGGCTGAAATGTTGTAGCTAAGGTCAAGAGAAGGTCAACTCCGTTGGGTTTTGTAATTCCAGTGCTATCTCCTTTGACTGTGTTTTGCCTACCTTAGGTTGCCCTGTGTCTGGTGTGAACGGAAGTGACACGGAACACACCGCCTGCGAGGCTGTGGTGTGAATGACCACGACACGCGGAATTGAGCCGACCTAGCAAACCTGCGCTATTCCTGGATTATGTGTCTGAAAGGCACATACTGTAAAGGTCAAAACATAGGTTTGAGTTCAGCTCATGACAGATGTTTCAAGCCCCCCCCCCA
>OMKL01043595.1:0-11979 GCA_900302295.1 Parasudis fraserbrunneri
TTTTACAGAAGTAGACTATAGTTGAATGAGGATGGAGGCATGTTGCATCATAGTCAAGTCAAGGTAACTTTATTTATATAGCCCTTTATCACAATGACATGTCTCAATAGGCTTCATAGGCCCACATTACCCTGACCTTCACCCTTGATATTTAAAGGATGAGGCCAGTGTCATTTTTTTTTTTTTCTTATTGTCAACATAGCCTATGAAAAGACCAAAACCTACAATACATTTCTCCTACTTAAAGATATGGTCAATCTAACCAACACCAGATGTTTCTCATATCCAGAGGTCATAGAACGCATTGTTGTAAAAAAAAAAAAAAGAAAAAAAAAAAGGGTTAAAACATGTCACATAGCCGTTGCTTGGGGACTACGTTGTTTACTAATGTACATCAATACATCAATAGAGCTTGTTGCCATTTGAAGTCAATTTTGCAATAACTACAATGCCCCTGATTTTCATGATTATATATTATGATATTTAAAGCTGGAAATATGTGTTTGCGAGCTGTATTTAATGATTTTAGCATACAATGGAAATGCATGGCTTTGTGGTTCAGAGCTCCTAAGGGTAGGAGAGAGTAGAAAGAGTATTGAGAGTAGAAGAAATGCATTGTAGGTTTTGGTCTTTTGTTGACAATAAGAAAAAAATACAATTACTCTGGCCTTATCTTTTAAGATGAAGTCTAAGCTCATTACTTCAATTTGCTTTCCATTTCACTGTTAAGGGCCCTATTTTCATGAATCTAGATGCACGCGCAAATGCAGGTGTAAGCTCAGAGCGATGGCACACATGGGTGTGTCCAACTTGTTTTCGGTAATTTGATGACCAGAGATGCAAGCACATCGGTAGCGCAGGGCGGCACAGGGTTGGAGTAGGAGGAATACGTTATTAGCAGGTGGAGTTGGGGCTGGCTTCAATTGTAGCCAATCAAATCAGCTCCTCTCATTCCCTTTAAGAACAATATGTGCCTGACTATGTCAGAATAACTTCAACCAAGGCCAAAGAGATCCAATGGCAACATGTGCATGCAGATAATTATATAATCTTTTAGGCTATACCCGCATCGTACAATTATAAATTGATAATTTATTTTTGTGTCATACACTTGATGTGTTCCATAGCCCATTGAAATTTGTTATTTTCATTCACTCAGTTTATCATAGGCTAAATATTATCATAGACAAATCCATGATCTCCATAGATTTACCCAACAAAAAATAAATATGATAGGAGGCAGCGTGCAGATAATTATTCTGCAGGCTGGCCTATCTCACAAAATATAACGTGTCTCCTGTCTCTCCTCCACACGCGAAAGAGAATGTTTGCTCAATTATATCTACCATATATAAAATCTTAGCCAGAAAAGTAGCCTATAGTCCACATCCAACTTTTCACAGCCCTCTGTGTTCCTCACAGTCAGTCCAGCAGACCCCTGAGGAATAACTGCTTGTGTGTGTGTGCCTCTGTGTTCACCTGCATATCATAGATTGAGAAGACACCACAACCCTAATACCTTTGATTAGATTTCTACAATGAATCTAGCCCACTATTTAGTCTTGTCACTCTCCTCGTGTGTCCTTCTCTCTTTTAGTGTGTTGTGCTCACGGTTGAATTCGATTATCTTAGTTAGGTTGAATAACTGTTATGGAATCCCTGTCACCATGATGTTTTCCTCGCGTAATGATGCGTATCGACTGATTGTATACAACACATGAATTCAGTAACCACAAGTGTAAAGCTTAAATAGCTTGTTGTGATTAACTGATTAGAAGGCTCCATTCAGTTGAAGGATTTACTTCAAAGTGGGGTGAAATGACACAGACTAACATTGAATAAAATGGCTTATTGGAATTTGGACAGATGTTCCTGTGTGCCTTTGCCTAGACTACTGTCACAAAAATAGCTCAGAGTGCCAGCATCTGCGCTTAGACACGGTGAATTTCCCCAAGGGGATTAATAAAGTAACTATCTATCTATCTATCTATCTGTAAGCAGGTGGAGATGCAGGTGTGATTTTATGACAAAATGGATACCAAAATTGTACTGTATGGATCTGTACTGACACCCCCAGCTCCGCCATCTCAGTGCAAGCGGGTTCTCACTGAGCCAGGAAATTGCCAAATAGGCGCAGGTGGAAAGAATTTGCCTTGCACCCAACGAAATTGGCAATCAGCCTGTGCCTGTGAATCTGCTGGCCTTGTGCCAGCACAAAAACAGACCCCTTGATCACAAGCATATTAGCTCTCAAGTTACACTTAAGAGTCAATGATTTGTTATGAATCAGATTCTGTAATCATGTTCCTCTCTCCCCACTAAGAACCCCTGCTCTTCCTTCCTTTCTTATCCCAGAGACATTTTTGTTTGCTTGGTCTGAATTCTCAGTGGAAATGAAGGAAGAACATTGCCTACTGGCGAAATGCCATTCTTAATTTAGTTGCAAGGACAGATTGTTAACCACATTATTTTTGGTTGACGAGAACCTTATGGGCAAAAATGCTGTAAAATAAATGAATAAAGTAGCCTATTAGGCTCCTTCCATGTATTATACCTCTTAATAAACAAAAGCCACTGTTTACATCCAGGAGAACCTATAAGGCTCTGTGCATGTGGTCTGAGCTGATAATTCATTTGTTTCATAAGAGGAAAAACAACAACAGGCGAGTAGAAACACACTGTCAATCGACAGCCAAAAACACAATGACAATCATCATTATCAGTATGACATATCAAAAATTATATCAAAATATTACATTTATTGCACTTTGTCCAAACCATTTGGTGAAAAGGAAAAGGGGAACTAATGTTGGAAAGGTACTGACCACAACATAAAATGCAGTAGTGTGAAGGAAGGCAGTTGCATGCTTATAGGCTTGATGCAAAAATAATTTATTTCAATAATCTTCAGGGCAGACTGTCATGTCGAAACATTGGCTTTATAAATAAATTATTTTTGCATTGAGACTGCAAGTATGTGACTGCCTTCCATTACACTTTGTCCAAACCAACCATAAATCCAGTCTGTGAATGTCATGTGACACCATGGCAACTTTTGACAGTTATGTTTTGGTAAAGGAAAATGAGCAACTGTGCCATTATGCAATTTCCCCTACGGAATAATAAAGTTCTCATGTTATTTTATCTTATAAGTGTGCCTCTACTTCGATGTCTTCACATATACCATTAAAATAAGCCTATCTTCTGTTCAAATCTCTGGTGATATTCACCCTTCTCCCGAGGAGGCCATCACACTGCAGAGAGGAACTTAAATCATAATCTATGAGCAACTAGTATCAACTGAGATTAGTGTGGAATATCAATTTGGCACACATTATTTACAACTGAAGTGAAAACGTGCCACGACCTTTTAACAGCACTGCTACCTAAAACATCACAACAATTTACTACTATACTACTGTCCTGTTAACAAGACAGAGTAATTGCAGTCGCACATATAAAGAATCAACTCAAACATGTCGATCTTGTTCCTCATACAGTTATTGTTCAAATAATGTAGAAAATAAAATGTTGTTAGTTTTACCATATGTGTGTCTTTAATTTCCCACAATGCCTTTAGTTACTGTGACAAACCATAGGACTTCATTTCATCATCCACCATTGCAGAGTCTTTTCTCATCAGCCACTCGAGGCTGTTACGATGCCATCCAGATGGTGAAAGGGATGAGTAACGTAGGTAAGGTGGTGAGTGGCGTCACACAGCCCAGGTACAGTATGGTCCCAATGCCACACAGGGCAGTAAGGTAAGCACTCATCCTGCTGAACACTATCTTTCTCACCGTTGTACAGAACTGCAAGAGAGAGAGGGATGATTAGAGACAATAAGGCAACAATCACAGCAAATTATAAATCAGTGGAACTGTACCTGTCAATGGTCACAAAGACACAGGAAGATTAGATACCGCAGGTTCATTGTCTCCACGATAATAAGAGCAATTTGGGCAAACAATAACACTAGATGGTGCTGCTCACCAGTGCACCACTGTGAGAGTCAACTTGATTTTCAGTCCTTTGGACTAAAAGTAACCTGCCCCCTGCTGTCAGAAATATCAACATATCAACATATGGTCAGATGTCAACAAGGCTAAAAATGTCAGTGTTCCAATGACAGGTCATACCAACCAATATGGCACAATGCCACAGATCACTGCCAATGTTGTCATTTCATGATAATCACCTGTTATTTATTGTTTGCCAACCAAGATTTCTGCAATGGAATACTATGAATACTCCTGAATCTACATCTCCAACTGTTCTCATTTCAAAGAAATTTGTTTTAAAAGGAGAGAATGTGCAATCATCTAATTGTTAGAGTGGATCAAGTGACAAGGATTACTGGATCAAGTGACATGGAATCTCTGCACAAGACTGACGTGTAAGAGAAGGTTTCGACATCCATGCTCACTCCTAAGGAGACTATATCCAGATTAACGCCACTGTGCATGTGAACTCAATGTCACCACCACACAATATTGTCCAATAATCTGTTTTTCACTAAATCCGTGGAAATGTTTGAGAGCCTTTTCTCATGCAGCCCATGTGCAGTGAACCTCGCTTCAAAACAAGGTCACTCTCATGTGACCTTCCTGATTCAACAATCATGCATAGAAAAAGCTGGCTGTGTTTATTCCATTACATTCCAACAATGCCATTGGCCCATGACATGGTCAAAAAGATCTGTTCTGCGATCCTAGATCAAAACTCCTACTCTTGACACTTGATAAACATGAAATATTTTGTTTGATTAAAAAACTCACATAACTGAAAAGTGCCTGAAAAACAACTTTTGACATCCATGTAAAGCTGCTGAATGCGAAGGTATTCAGTGCACATACTAATAACAACAGATTGAAGCTTTGTTGTGTGTTTCTCAACTGGCACAGGTGAATAATGATTTAGAAATGTTCAATAGTCTCTTACAGCTGCCTCATTCAACATTATATGATATACCAGTTTGGTAGACAAGAGGACTTAATGATTGTCTAAACCATACTTTTCACTTGTTAATAATAATAAGACATATGCTCCTCTTCAACATTAGTTGTTTGCAATGTAACAAAAGTAATGCTTCCTCTTATCTGACATTGCATCTTTCTGACAGATGAGCAGTAACTATACCTGGTATGTCTGGTAGCTGATGGCCATGCCATATCGACAGTACATGACGTAGTGTTCACAGTTGTACCAGAGTAAACTGTATGTGATCGAGCCCAGCAACTTCTCAGCTCTTCGGGCCACCTCGTCCCCATCCAGAGGTGGCTGGCTACAAACTTTGTCCATATGGTTGACTAGGATCTCTGAGCCATACGCGAAGTCCGCCAAAGAGTCCACTCTGACGCTGGCCACCTTGGCAATGACCCCTAGTATCAGTCGGTTGTTGCTTACCATCTTGGCGATGGCAGACTTGTTCTTGGAGATGACTGGCAAGATGTCTGGGATGAGATGGGCCACTCGATTGTCGCCCAAGTAAATACCAAAATGGGTGAACAATGTCCTAGGGACCTCTAACAGGTCACCACGCTTGTAAAGGGACAGGTCATATTTAGAATCCTCCTCGACTTTGGAAGCCACAAAGAAAAGGTTGAACAGTTGGAAGGGAAACATGATGGCAAACTACAATGAACTGCTGGACACTGAGGCATTTTATTTGTGTCAATATTGGGTGGAGCTAGGAAAATTTGTAGGATTAGATGTTGGTCAACTTTTCAGTCTGATTTTGAGCAAATAAAGGAGCTTTCTATAATCACATGGCCATGTGCTTGGCTTGATTTCACAACTCAGACCTGGTTTACAGTGTATTGAGGTCGAAGGGTTCTAATTAAGAAGCCTGGACTGGCAACTCTGTGAAATCCTCATTTAAAAGGTCACAGATATGGTATATGGTATATAGCCTAAATAAACAGGCTACTTTGTTCTGAATACATCTGTAATTGCTTGAAACTGTGTCATTATTACTCAGCATTTTAATGAGTAATATGTGTAACGTCACCATGGGGCAGATGTACCAGTATTGTAGTGCTATTTTTGGAAGTGGGGCATCTACTGTCTGACTATGATTATACTATGATTATAGAGTGTAGACAGAGCCTACATTTGGTTTATCATTTGAAAATACAATTTCCTTGCAAAGTGAAAGTGAAACCAATCAGCCAAACACTTCATAGCATAATATGAAATATAGAAAGTGCTTCATTTTGCTATTGCCACTGGCATAAGGATACAGACAGTGAATCAAATGATGGAGTTGAATGCAGTTGTCACACAAAAATGGCAAACAAATTATAAAATGTTGTTTATTAACATTTTAACATATTTACAACATTGGTTAAAGAATACAAAATGAACTATTGCATTGTTAAAAGCGGCATTGAATTAGGCTAAGCATAATCAAGTGCCACACTTGAATGTGCCTAATTTTACATACAACCTCATTGTAAACATGTCCTTATTGTCAGTAAGCTACATTACCTGGACTTATGCAGTAAGCTAAGAAAAAAATAATAATAATAATAATAGCAATAGGCCCAATAAACAGCTTCCGCATCAAATGTGTAACAGGAATATAAGCCACTTGACTGTCAAAAGACATTGGGACACAGTAAATTATCCACTCATGAACTTGTCAAATTTAATTAAAGAAAAATAGCTGTCCTCATGTTTATGGGTAGAAAATTATCAAGTGTAACTGTACAGTAAATAGGCTTTAGCTGGTTATGTTTATTCTACAAGGCATCATGTGGCGTGTCAATTAGGCACCATTCTGAAGAGTTTCAAGTGAATGTCTTGTATAATTCTATGCTTTGTCCAGTGAATTCACTCAGCCAGCCATCCATAGCGTGAAGGGAATGAGAATTGTGGGTAATGTAGTTGAGGGTACCATGCCAAAACAGACGATGGAGATAAGTCCAAGGAGAACTGTAATGATGACGCTCCGCTGGTCTCGAATGATACGTTTCAAGCACTCACAAAACTACAAGGGAAAGAAGCACAACAATTATTAAGCGATGTCATTCTAATATTAGACTCATCAACAATTAATCAATATTTTATTTATTCATGATTTAAAACTGACTATGGCTCTTTTCATTTCTAATAGAAACAGATAGTCGACAACATTACATTTATATTCCACACTGAAAATCTACATGGAATGGGCATTTGAATAATTGATATTAACATAATGAATGTTGATGCATGTAACATCGTAGTGGAATGTATTATGTACTGAATGAAATACCTTGGCAAAGGGCTCATGCTATGCTATGGGCTATTAATCTATATCAACCCTGTGCCTAATCTGATTATATTGATGTGCTATATTTATGCAAATATATGCATTGCATATAAATATGCACCCATGACATTTACAGCATCCAGCAGAACATTCTGATTAATGATACATTTCTTATGAAACGCATGTTAAAGTTCATAAGAAAGTAATTAAAAAGCACTTGCCACAAAATAAATTAGTTTATCAATAAGGCTACCTTTTCTGTTTGTTGACTCGCTGCAGATCCATATCTGCAGTATGTCACAAAGTGTTCACAGTTATTCCATAACAAACTGTATGGGATAGCTCCAATGAGTTTTTCAGCCCTCTTAGCAACATCTTCATTCGGAAATGCTTGTTTCTTGACCAGCTTATCCATATGATTTACGATTATGTTAGAGCCATATGCAAAATCTTCCACTGAGTCCACGCGCACCGTGGCGCACTTATAAATGCACCCAAGGATTAGTCTCTGATTTGTAATGGCAGTGTTGATCATCTTCTTATCATTTGTAAGCACGGGTAGGATGTCGGGGATCAGATGAGCAACTTTGTTGTCACCTAAATAAATCCCAAAGTGAGTAAATAGTGTTCTCGGAACCTCCAAAAGGTCCCCTCTCCTCAAAGGCGATGTGTGGTCATGTGTCTGACTCGTGCGCTCTTGGCGCTCATCATCCGACCATTTCACCTCAAAAAGTTTGAAGTTAGAGAGAAGGGATAGCTTCTCAACAAGAAATGTCAACAAGTGAAGCATCATGAAAGATTTCGGAGAAATTATCCCTGTGTGCTCTTGCAGTAGGCTATCGAGGCTTTTATCCCCAAGTTCGCTAGGAGGAGACGCAAGCTCAAATCAAATCCTGAGAACACGATTGGCTACAAGAAACGTGCTTAGGGCAAGTTATTTATCATGCACGTCCGCCCTTTCCTTTGTGTCAACAAGATCTTGCAAAGCATGTAGTCTGCATGTCTGCATATTATAACCATGTTGCAATAAGCACATAAACCAGAGACCAAGAATTATAATCCTTCGTCAGGAAGGTCTCCCTCAACGATGTTCACTGGAGTTTAAGGGCTCGTAGTACTCCGTGTTGAGGGGTTGTCTGGGTCCTCATCTCGTACTGGAGTTGGTGGACTTTCTGGAGATTTCAGCAGAGGGCACTCTTTCTGTTTTGTAGTACTGTGTTGTAGATCCAGTTTCCCATTTTTCTAGGTGGCATTGAGCTATCACACACACTACCCTTGCCCTCTCCATCTCCCTCCAGCTCTGCTGGTCTTCTCATCTCCTTTTTACATACTGGTAGGAGATCTTTGGAGGTCCAGTTGTTGACCCTCCCAGTGGAGTACAGGGATCTCGATTTAACGACACAACCTATGGAGAATTTTACACAGAATATTGAATGAAACACCATAATATCAAGTGGAGGAAGCTACATCATTTATTTGATGCTTTAACTGCATACCAACCAAGGTCATCGTCTGTGTGTGGACAATGAATTGTCAGCCAGGCCTCATACATTCCACCTATGATCATACCATGTTCAGCTGAGTGAGCTTACAGTCTGTGACCACAGGTTGAACCTTGAGGTGGCATTAAAACAAACCTTTGCCCTCACTGAGATTTACTCCATGGTCAGATGACCCCATAGTTATAGTTGTGGCCACTGGGGGACCCTAACAAGGCTCTCTAAACTTTAGTCCTGGTGGGACCACCTGTGAACTATGCTGGCTTTGTTCTTTAGCCTGTAAACTTGAGTTGATTGCTGACAGATACACTTCCTTGTGGAGTGAATGCATTAAGGAGAAATTATTTGTGCAACAAATTATTATGGCTCAGTTTACACTGTATAATAAAGTATTCTATTATGGCTTAGTTTGCAGTGTATGATCATTTATTCTATTATGGCTCAGTTTGCAGTGTATAATAAAGTATTAATTATCAGCACAATGGATGTTAAATAGAAGCCAAAGGTGCTGAATTTAAGCTAAACTCAATTTCCACTGTTGCTGGTGATTGTATGCTATTCTACATTCCAGTGAAATTATTGCAGTGCAAAGAAATGAAGCAGACAATGTTCCAACAGCAACTACAATAACCCAAAGCACATCTTATCAGTTGGCACATAGTCAACATACATACTGATAAGAGTGAATGACACCATGTCTCCATGGCACATGAGGGGAGAAAGAAGCACTTTCCATCTGGTGTGTCTCCATGAAGAGGGCAGTTCAACAAGAGTTCAGCGCTGTATAGGTTCACGGGCCCAGCAGTTCACTTTCAGGTCAGCCAGGCCTTACATCTGTCTTGTGCCTGCTTTTTTCCCATAATAAAACTAGGTCACCCAAAGGTAGCCGAGGTGAGATTTATCATCTAATGTCAACAAGGGGCCCACAGACAAGGCTTTATTCAGTTTCATATCATTACATGTACCGTAATTGTTTGCTTTGGTATTATTAAAAGGGAGCGATGTAGTTTACCATGAACACCCTTACTTTGTCACTTGGCTAAACTTAATCAACAGCCACATACACTAGATACCCTACACTTTTTAGTAAAATAAAGTAGAAAGACCTGCACTGCATGCATCCTTTGGTACTGGGACCTCTGTATGCCTGATTTGAATTGTTTTGAATGAACTTTTAATTGTTGTCTCCCATCAAGTATTTTGCCCCAAAGCATTTCTCAGTCCACACAGAGAATACTGCAACTGTAACTTACATGTAGAAGTCAAGTTTGTGTAGAATTCCTGGTCTTGCATATTGAAAAATGATGTGCCCATTAACCCACTGACTTTCTGACCCTGTAAACCTACTGCAGATTGAAATAATTCCCCTTTTGTATGTAAACTATTTCCGTCACAGCCATGTGGAAACAATATATACTAACCATTAAAATTGGGGTAGCCAACCTCGGAGAAATGAACAAGAGTGAGCTTACATGTCCAGCAGAAATAGAGCAAGTTCAGCATCACTTCTCAAGCCTGGGGCTGTGTGCTACAGTATGCATGCACAACAAAGGTTTCCTACAGATATATATTTGACTTACCTTTGGGAGGTACAATGATGATAAGCAGAAAGTTTGACTCGAGATCCGTTGATCAGTGGATCAGGTCACATGAGCTGCTTACGTACTTGGGATGCTACTTTGGCACGCCTCTCTTCTCACTGCAATGCAAAGTCAATGGGAGTTCAGAATCCAGACGTGAGCTGTGTGATTTGTGGGCAAACTGAGAGCTTATTTGAGTGTTTCCAACTAAATGAGCCACAGAAATCCGAAGTGTTATCTGTTTTACAAAAGAAAATGGAGTCATGTCTGACGAATTGTTCCCCCTAAATTGCCTGTATTTGCAATTAGTGCAGTGCCTGTTCCAAACAAGCCCGTTCGGAGTGCGTGCCCATTCGGAACAGGCTGATTGCTTGGCCCCCGGAAGTGCTGCTTGCAGTGTTGTCGAGAACCACGGCATTGCTGCTTGCAGCGTTCTCAAGAGCCGCGCATCCAATCAACTTCACATTCGAAACTGCACTTACTTGGGCCCTTAGCAATACACCTGCCAAGCGTGAAGTCGATCGGATGAACTGTTCTGGAGAAAATCAAAGGACAGACATACATAAGGACACAGACAGAGACTCCCTCCATTATAGGTAGATTTCACAGCTGCAACACAACTTGGGCTGATGCATGCCCAGTTGTAAAGAAAGATCCTCTTGGCATCAAAATTGGGGAATACCTCGCGTCACAGCACAAATTTATGTCCATATATAGATCAAGAGCATCTGAAAATGTCAGACAGAGTGATCTGAATCAGATAAAGTAATGTTTTTAGTCAGATTCTTTTATTATCACCACTTCCACTATGTTTATTAATCTAGCTTTTAACTGGGGAGACTGAGAAATGACAGATATAGGAATACAGTGAGGATGATTGGTTACGATTGTTAAACCTCACGTTGAACAGGGATTCCCCCTTACAACTGGGCAAGGGTCAGCCCCAGTCCTGTTGCAGCAGTGAAATAATTGCAAAGACAGACAATATAGGTGGAACTTCATCAGACACAACTCCATTTTCTTTTGCATAACAGATAACACTTAGATAACAGATAACAGATAAGACAAAGGAGCTAGTGGTGAATCTGGGGCGAAAGAAGAGCGCACAGGCGACCCCGGTTTCCATCCGCGGGGTCAACGTGGACATGGTTGTGGACTACAAATACCTTGGAGTACACATAGACAATAAACTGAACTGGGCAAAACAGAGCGAGGCTCTCTACAAGAAGGGCCAGAGCCGCCTCTACTTTCTCAGGAGACTTAGATCCTTCAACATCTGCACCAGGATGTTGAAAATGTTCTATGAGTCAGTGGTGGCTGGTGCCTTCCTGTTTGCAGTAGCCTGCTGGGGGGGTGGCCTGCGAGCGGCGGATCACAACAGACTGGACAAACTGGCCAAGAAGGCCAGTGACATAGTGACATAGAGACTTGACTCACTGGCGGTGGTGGCGGAGAGGAGAAGCCTGGCCAAATTCCACGCCATTATGCACAACACCGCACACCCACTCTACACTGACCTGGCAGGGAGAGCAAGCTCGTTCAGCGAGCGGCTCCTGCTCCCCAAATGCAGAACTGAACGGTACAGGAAATCATTCTTACCGACAGCAATAAGACTTCATAACGTATCCCTCCCCCCGAGCTCGGA
>OMKL01043596.1:0-17584 GCA_900302295.1 Parasudis fraserbrunneri
GCTCTACACTTTCAGCATATAATGATGGTTCCCAGGAGCGTAAGAACATCTTCTGTGGACAGGAGAAATACTTCATGCAGGACGACTTGGAGGAGACTGCAGAGAGAAAAGCCTGTCAGTTCAAGAGGTCCTGGCTGGGGGACTGCTCAGGTCTCCAGGACCCCCACTACGGCTATTCCCAGGGAAAACCATGTGTTCTCCTTCGAATGAACCGGGTAAGACCCATACTCATATGTGCCAGTCAAATGATAAACTTTACAAATTGTTTTCAGAATGTGTCCACCATATGGTACGATCACGGACATGTGCAGTTTCATGTGTCAGGAATATGGCGGTGGTGGTCTCTTGCGTAAGAAACGAACAGGGCACATAAAACAACTGACTATGATTTTACTGAACAATAGAAGTATCCACTCTTCTCAGAATCAGTGACCTCTTGTGGCCATTTTGGGGAGAGGATTACAACTCATAAAGCCATTACTTATGTTTTGACTTAAGTATGGTGACAATTCTCCAAAGTTTCAGCTAGTAAACATGCTGGTATCTTATCTCTCGCTCATAAGTAAACTCTGAGTGTGACTCTCAGGTCATGAAAGTACCTTTTTCACCTACCAGCCACAGTGGTTAGTGAATTCAGAATTTCACCAGCCAATCTATGTGCCTTAGCTGCCAAAGTAGTTTAAAATAGAAAAAACTGATTAAACACAGGTTGGTTACCTGCCATAGTGACTTGTAGGGATGACAACCTTACCAGACAAAATCAAAATTGACCAAACATGTGGTTAGTCTCATGATCTCTGCTGGAGTTTAACAGGGAACCATTCCACAACTCTCAGCAAAACAAAACAAAACCAAGTGTATGTAGAAGTGTGTATTTATTTATACTGGTTATGGCATTATCTGTGTGTCATAGTAATAATGATGAATAATGGCGAGCATTAATCTTTTACTCCTGTAGATCCTTGGGTACTTGCCTGGCCAAGGCAAACCAATAAATGTGACATGTGAAATAAAGGTACAGTAACTGTCAGCATTCTTACCTCGAACTTCACCTCTGCCATAAACTGCAAGTAACAACACTTCTAAAAGATGTCACAAAGATACTGTGCCACTATAAGTCAAGAAAACATGTCCCCTCTCACTCTTTCAGAAAGGGCCGCCGGAAGCCCTGGGAGAACTTCAGTTCTTTCCTAAAAGCATTTTTGACCTGAAGTACTATCCATACTATGGGAAGAATAGACATGTAAGTGAGGTCCTCATCCTTATGGGTAACTGCTGTGTGGTATAAAAATAATATAGATGATATCCAAATTGTTTTATTGTTCATAATATTTGTATTGCTTCTGTTGAGATGATAACTATCAAGTCTTTTCTGCTCCTGTCTCTCAATTCCCAGGTGAACTACTCTGCGCCAATTGTGGCTGTCCGCTTTGCAAACGTGCAGTATGACTCTCACATCCAAGTACAATGCAAACTCAACGGCAAGGGCATAATCAATGATTCCCCCACCGACCGTTACCTGGGCAGTGTGACCTTCTCTTTGGATGTGGGCGCATAAGGGGAACGTATTATTCCCGGACAGGAACATATATGACAAATCTCATAATGTTGAGCCGTTATTTTACATAAGAATGAGCAGATCTCCCCATCTCTCACCTTCCCATTTCACTCACATACCCACATGCCCTCTGCTGGAAAAGCACAATTCCTCAAGAATGTAATTGGAACATAGAACAGATTCCTTCTTCTTCTTCTTTTTCCATTCCCTGTTGTACCTTGAGAATGTTACTGGAACATACACACACACACACACACACACACACACACAGACACACACACACAAAAAGGCAGACAGACTTCACAGACAGTGCTGAGCACAAGATAAGTAGAAAAACTGTATTACCATTGAATACCTGATATTTTGTAATAATTAGCTAAATTAATACAACTAAGTTCATGAAATAGAAGGCATCCTTTATGCACTGCCCAATAGTTAGCCTTTCTAGCTATGCAAATCCAATTACGACTTAAAAACATTAATAGACAATTAGAGTTACTGTTGAATAAGGATAGGATATGGTTTTGTGTGCCACATTTGATGTGAAATCAAAGTGTGTACTAATTTCTTTTGCATACTTTTCAAACACATGTATATTTTAAGGAGTCCAAGTATATATCATGCAAACATTGTCTGAAAGCCGGACTTATACTGTACTTACACAGTAAAAACAAAAACAAAAAAACAATAAATAATGAGTGACTGCAAATACAGTATTACTTTATTGTTGAATAGGTCAGTATTATACAGTTATGAATAAGCACTATAAGCCACTTCTTGCCTTCTCTTTTGTAAAAACATTATGACTGCTTTTGAAAATGAAATACTACAGAGGACTGTGATCAATAAAAGAAAGAGATATACTGTGAAATAGTTTGTTTTCTTGTGAAACGTATACAAATTCTGTTCAAATAACAAACTTTTTGTAATATAATTAATCTGTCTGAACTGTTCTACTAAACTCGGTATCCATGTTGTATTTATTCTTATTATAGTTCTTATAATAAAAACAATATTCTGATAAGTATGTGTTTTTCCCATGGGACTTCTCGTATACCTTAATTATGTAGTAGGCTGCAGGCCAAATCATATATAGTAATTACTGTCTAATTAAACTTAAAAAGAAAAGAAAAAAGAAAGTCTATGTAATATGCTTATGAGGACATTGTTTCACCATGATGAACCTTTGCCACTGGCTATCAAGCACGGTCTGTCATCAAGAACCCAGATCTTTGTAAAAACTCTTGATATTGAATAGAAAAAAGGCAATGCGTATGGAACAATGATCTCAATGGACCCAGCACCTACAATATAACAATGAGATTCCAAGCATTCCCTGGGCAAGATTAACTGTAGATCAGTTTATTGTTCTCAGCAATAAATTAAGTCTCCATGGGCATGTGTAGCCTGAGGAGAACTTGGGGACTTACCAGCACGCCAATAATGGTTGCTCCTACAGGACAGGGTGACAGTCATGCCACGGTCATCCATCATGAGTTATAAAAACCATTTCACGGTTCAAAGTCTGATGTACAAATCCTGTACATCACTGCAATTCACACAGCAATGACAAAAGCAAAAGTTGTTTTACAGCCGTTTGCTCTGAAATGGTGCTCATCACAAGACATATGTGGCAATCGCTTTGCAACTCAACAACAAAATAGAATAAAAACAACTGCTGAAATGAAGAAAGGGCAACGTGATACAAAACAAGAAAGCAACTTTATTTAAACTGTTCCCCATTTAAGTTCAACAAGCTTATCATATCACATTCTTCATCAGATGGAGACAAGCTTCATAACAAGCAAAATAGTAGTGCAACAGAAAGGCACAAAACTGTATGGGGAAATGATCCTGTAATATCATGTAATATCATGTATGGGTACAGAACTGAAGATCATGTGGAAAGAAAAGCACAACTTAAGAACACAACAAAAGAAATCTATTAATTGTGGTCTCTTATGTTAATGTAACTACCTTGAAATTGTATGTTATTGATGAGGGCTGAGGCCGGAATGGGGTATCACCCATTTAAGCTTTAGTGATTTAATCAGTCTGGCAATAAGAGATGAATCCCTCATCAAGGTGGGTGATATGAAGGAAATTCATATCACAACAATCATCTGGAATTATTTTGATATCGATATATATATCACGATATCTGTTCACGTACGCAAATTCACGAGATAAATAATCTGATTGCTGTTCATTGCACTGAATTGCATGATAATGCAATGTGTGATATCAAACCAAAACTCTAGGTATTTTCAAATAACATCCTTATTCATCTTATTTTGAGATATTTTGAGAGTTAATATGTGGTAATCGGCATTCATTTAGTTCTTGATACAATACAATAAACAATATTGAATTATCGCCAACCCTAATCCCTGGTATCCATATCGGGTCAGCTAACGCGGTGATCAGTGTGGCCAGTCAAAAGTCTTTTGGTAAACCAGACCCAAGACAACAGTTGTACCACAATTTGCTACCATTTGGCCAATGGTTGAATGGATAGGACATTTAAGGAAAATTATGCTTAAAACATGGATATATAACCCTAATTAATTCAAAATATATTCACAGATAAATGATCAAAAAGAGAAATGTACTTTTCAGTAGAAATGTAAGGGAACTGGGACTAAGAAATTACCTCCTATCTCCTTTCCCTGAGAGGGGACTTAACGTTAGTGAAAGAAAAATAAATAAACACCTAAATTATTTTTACACACAACTTGAAATGCTGGTAAGTGTCTTGATAAAAGTTAGTGTCCCTTTTACGGAGCTACAACCAAGTGAATCCAAGTGCAAAAAATACATTTTCACGCAGATGAACACAACCTATAGTGAATTCACAAACAGAAGAAGTCCTATTCAGGCTTTTTGGATTTGAATAACAATGAATGTGGATGAAAATAATAAATGGCTCTGAATTTCTATTAGCTTGCCCGTACATTCATGGTATTATTTGTATGAAGTCCCTAGTCATCGAAAATCAACATCATTCATTCTATACAAGAGAGTAATTTACACATAAATATTATACAGCACATTAATCGAGAGAAAAAGAGCCTCTTGAAAGTCTTTCTGGGAGAGAAAATGGGATGCCTACATAGGCCATTGTATTTCATGCAGCTTATAACCAAACAGACCAGGTGCAATATCAATAATTTTGGGTGTTCGATTTCAGTCATTGATGTCAAAACAGCAACAGATAGGTCAGGTTACAAAAATCACTGCCGGGGTGGTTACCAAGGTGAATTTAAACTCTGTACAAGAAACTAGCCGATGTTACCTTACCATCACCTCGTGGGAGACAGAAATGTAGGAATTGCCTTTGAAGCAGCGAGGGTCAGGGAAGCGAGAGGGACGGATGGAAGGCTGGCTTTACAGGAAGAGAGGTTTGGTAAGTGCTGTGGGAGGTGCAAGGGTGAGAGGCAAGAAGCAGCTAGGTTGAATTATACGGACTGGTAGCCAGTGCGACTCTTCCTTCGCCCAATCAAATAAGAGATAAGCACAAGGATGATTAGGAAGCCGAGGGCCACACCCACAGCAATGGGCACCAGAAAGCTCAAATCAGAGTCCAGGAAGCATTCCTCAGCTGACAGAAAGAGAGAGAGAGAAAGAGAGGAGACAGAGGTAGCAGGTTAGCGATTTAGTCAACAGAAGATTTTGGTGAGTGCGGGGTTAGCATAAGAATCTCACAAACGAGAAAGTTATCGACAGAGGGGAAGCGGAAAGACACAGCAAGACAGTTCACAATCTACACATCTACAACAACCAGATTTTCAACAGGAGAATATGTCTTGATCTGTAGGGAAACCTTTTGTGATCAGCTACACACACACACACACACCTCAATCTTAATGTGGGGGAGAAGGGTCATTCAACATTCCAATGACACAAGCGAGGAATCATTCAAATTATTCATATCAGCATCCACTTCAGCTGTCATTTCAGCCTTGTATTCAGGGAAAATAAGATAAGGAATTTCTTAGAGTATAGACATAAAATGACAAGGAAATTCTATATAGAAACATCAATAAAAACAGGCACACTGAGCATCAGGTGATTTTGACAATTAAGCAAAGGCAAAAGACACCAAACTCCTATTAAATTAAAGGGCACGTTCAGAAATTTGGACCCCTTGCCCCATTTCCTATTTACCAATGATGCTGTCGATCAGCCGAGTCCTTTCTCAGCACAATCCATGCTGTTATTCATACCGGACATCTGTCTGTACAAGCCCTGAAATAAACACTGAAACCAACTCCACAGTGCACCCAATGTAGGTTTCAGTGATTACTTCAGGGCTTGCACAGGCTGGAGCGTGGCCCCACTGACTTTGCATTAGTTTTGGGACTTGCTAGCCGGAGCGGCAGGTATCCAGGATAAAGACCAACATGGACCTGTGGGTATCCAGTATGATGACCAGCATGGATTGTGCTGAGAAAAGGACTCTAGGGATCAACATCACTGGCAAGTAGGAAATTTGGCTAAGGGTCCAAAAATTCGGAACTTGCCCATTAATCAAGAAACTCACTACCCCATCATGGAGACCTGAGCAAGGCACAATTAATTAGAAAGATTCATAGCCACTGGCTAGGTTTCTCTTTCTTCCAATAAAATAGGCCAGTAGCACAATAAGAATGAGAACAGCAAGGGCAACTCCAACAGCTATGGGAACAAGGTTCTCAGGGTCAGCCGGACACTCCTCAGCTAGAAGAGAATGAAGAGAGTAGAGGAGTGGATGTGTTTGTGGGGTGGAGAGAAGACAAACATCAATGGTTAATGAATGGTCAGTAATATGAAACCTAATAGAGTAAAAATGCTATAAAAACCAATGGAATTAATAGCTGGAAAAACAAAAGAAACATTAACTCCAATCTCCGGGACCAATAACACACTTTTATTTCCACAATTTTAAAATATTGAAATGGTCCACGTCAATCTGACACAGTTTGGTAATCCCATTTTTACAGCTAAAAGTAAAATAAAATGGAAATCAAATCAGCATTCAACTGTAGCTAAAACACAAAATAATCTTTAGGAAGATGGTTTTGCAGCAGGAATTCCCTTTTCTAAACGACTAAGTGGGGTAAAATCAAATTAGGAGACGAATCATACCCATTTATTAAATGGATAATGGTTAAGTGTGCAAATGATATTGAATCTCCAAACAGAAGTTTCACTAGGCAAGGCACCAAGTCGTCATGGTCAAGAACTTGTGTAATGGGTGATAGTTGGGCAGGGTAGACCATAAGGTATTGAGGAGAGATTTTCATATCTGTGCAGCAAAGCCATCTTGAGAATGATCAAGGACACAATTTTATACAAAAGCTGACAAATACACAAAACAACAACTAATCACAAGCAAAATCATAGATCATATTCAATAAAGAGCTATTATTCATACACATATACAAATTATTGGGAAATTGGTTGAATGATTGATCATGAGCAATTTAAAAAGGCAATCTGTCTCATATCTAATGTGGAGTACTACTATCCTTGCTCCAGTTTTGCATACGCTTTAGATAACAAGTGTTTAGCCTTGTTAGCTTTAAGTCCGCTCAATACAGTTTTGGAGGTAGGCCAGAACAGTCTCCTATGATAAAGCAACAATACACAGCAAACTACCATGTGTGACATTGGCTTTCTAACAGTACAAAAAACTCACACATCATGGAAACAATCATCCTCCCTGGCGGTACATCGGTGCAATGTGCACAGGTTCACACAACTTCCCCTACTCTACCCGCAAGCCATAAGCTCATAGGCTAGGCTACCCTGCAGCCAAGGCTCGGCCTATACACAGGTGTGGCAATGCAGCTCAGTTTTAATGTATGCCAAACTTAAAGAGCGCCTTAGTGCATTTATGTACAACTTCTCATCTGCAAAGAACTTGAAATTATAGTAAATAACTACACTAGAGAGCTATCCCTTTTCTAAAAGTAATGCCAAAATGAATTCACAAAATGGCTATAGATTGGCCTTTCTTTTCTGGTTTGCTTTACTTTTGAACAGTGGAATTAATGTTCACACAAAGTGAGCCACTGACCTTTTAGCAAAGTTATAATTTCAGTCTGAAAATGGTTGCAGCCATGTCAAGTACTGCCTTGACAAGCACTTCCACATGAAGACACTATCTGTCATTCCAATGTTTTCATCTGCCTTGCAGGCAGAGTAATTATGAGTTTCCAAATTGTAATTACTGACAGACAAGTCGACAAATATATGTGTGAAAAAGGAGAGCAAAGCAGTAGACCTTGATCCTTGTTAGTTGAAATTTCTGGGACCAACGCACGAAAGCTAGTTGACCAACTTCCTTTGGTTTGTGAAGTAAATACTGTCTGTCAATAATGTGGTAGTGCTAACCATTGCGGGGATGAAATCAAACCACAAAAGAAAGGCAGGAACTGAAATGTGCACGATGATTAAATAAGGGACACAAGGAAACAACAAGGAATGTCTACAGGATGGAGCAAGTACACGATCTGTAGCAGTGATTGAGGCACTGCCTTAACTAGCACTACAGTGCTAAAGGGCACATTGAAGTATGCTTCTCCAGAGGCAGATATCATAGTTGTAGGCTACTGTGCATTCAGGACAAGACTAACATGAATATTAAACTAGGAATAGTCTGGAAGGGGTGTAAAAAAATTGTCTGTGCATTGTGATGCATCTATATGAATGCGCAAATCCAGTTGCATTGTTCAGTAAAATTGATCATCGATATTAATCAAAGTGCATGTGTGTTCATCTATTTGATTTATTCACAAACATACCACTGTGAACTATTAATTTGATGTGAGGTTTTAATGGCATATATTCCATTATTGCCAACTGAATCATTCCGGACACATTTTCATACTGTATTTATATATCGCATTTCGAAATTAATTGAACGGAACCATGGTGAAAATGTATGACTTTATGATGCAATGAATTGTTGCCTAAATAATTGGAATCAAATTTAAGTTTGATTATATCATTACACTCCTACTGAAAATTGTGGAATAATAATGGTGCGATTTCCCAGAGTGGGCTGATTTAATCACATTTCTTTTGACATATTAAATCTTTTGGCCTATTCATAGTATTCTCATGACATGCCATGCATTTCCTATCAATATGGCGCAATGCTATAAACACATTTCATTGGCCATGGTTGTCATTTAATGATGATTACCTGTTATTTGATAACCATCACCTGTCTTTTGTCTACAACGATATCTGTGATGATGATGTACCGGTAATTGAATACTATCAATATTATTCTTGGGGTGTAAAAGTGGGGTTGATAGATCTTGTACTCGCTCATTAACAAAAAAAAAGGGAAAGAAAAATATACAAAAAGCAATGAAAAAAAAAGGGAACACAATTAATGGGGGTAGGCAAGCCTGGTCCTTGAGAACATTGAGACCAAATAATTCTTCTTGGGGTTAAATTCGTTCTAGAATGGCTGGAGTTAGAGACCAGTAAGGTCACTGCAGTTGTTACGTTAGTTGCCAATTAAACGATTGCACTTGAACCCCTCCGAGACCAGGCTTGAGAACTCCCTGACATGTGGGGATCAAGTCTGAACTGCATTTAAAGGGTCTGATATCCAACATAGGTCTTTCTCCGACCGATCGCGTACGCAATCACAACAATGAGAATCAAGCCAGCCAGAGCAGCGCCGACAATGATTGGGATTAAGATGCTGGTGTCATCCATTGAACATTCATGGGCTGCAGACAAAGAGAGAATCAATGAGCAAATGGAACAGCATTCTTACGATCAGCAGCACTTTTCTGAGGAACAGGAACAGAGGCATTGCAGCAGCACGGCAGGATTACAAAATCTCTTAACCACCGACTAAAAACCGGTCATATCCTGTACTACTCATGAATTTCAAGCAGTCATGCAGCAACCTCCTTATTACTGACTGAACTGCTGTCTAGACTTTTTTTTCCTATACTGTTTCAAATGGGGGTTAGTTGGGGGGTTAGTTTGAGAAATGCCCACGGAGTAACCTACCTGTGCTGAATTCACCCTTCTTGACTTCAAAGGGCTGCACTTGTAGATCAAAAGTGTGGAGAGTGAGCAAGTTGGTGATGTTGAAGTTCTGCTGCTTGTTACACATGTAGGAACTGCCAACAGCTGCCTGCCACAGAGTCAGGTTGGTGTTGGCCTCAGTAAAAGCTACCCCTGGAAAGAACACACAAATGGATAAGACATCTAAAAATGCTCAATGTGGTGCTTGGTGTGTAGAGGTGAATGTGATGCCACTACTTACCGGAACTTGATTTACCAGTGACATTCAAAGCATGCAGATGAAATTTCTTTGCCTCCTGTTGAAGGAACATAAGAAAGCAACTCATCAGCAAATGATTCTCATACCTGTGCAAAATGGCTATAATTATCCTTGTGATACAAGTTGGGTAATAAACTGTGTAACCCTATTACAGTGCAATTTCAACTCAAACAGTCTGAGAGGACAAACTAGCCCAGGATAGGAGGAAAGGAGCTTGTGGGGATCTTTACACACCACTTAGTGTGATCAGATTAAAACTAATATCCTGTGTTAATACAAGATGAATAAGACAAAATTAGAAATACAGGGTGTTAAAAAAGGTTTTAAAAGTGGCTTTGTGTCACCAGACCTGTATCTAAAAGTAATAGATCTAGAGCTAAAATGTCAAAATGTCACAAATAGTCTTCCTTTAGTGGACTTACAGTGGTGAAAGTGAACATGATGGTGATTTTGTCAGAGGTCAACACCAGATCGCTGCTATCGGCTCCACAGGCTCCACTGGCCGCTGTCCCACTAGGGTCCAGGTTCATGTCCTGAGGAAACAAGGGCCAACACAACTCAGCCAAGACATTAGGGAGAGATATTTCAAATGACCCAGTTTCTCTAAAACACTTGTTTACAGTTTCTGTTGGAAACAGCCATTACATATGGAACAAAAAAATAAGAGCCTGGTTGGCTCGTAGCATTACAATCCTATATTCGTATTCATACCTCTCCTTTCAAGCTGATCCGCAGGCCAAAGTTGGCCTTCAGGCAGGTGCCGTTTGGGCCGCTGATGTTGTACTTCCCGGTGATTGGTGTGGGCAAGGGGGGGGTTGGAGTGGTGGTAGGTACCGGGGCGGCGGTGGTAGCATTGGTGGCAGGTGCCACTGTTGTCGCGTTGGTGGCAGGTTCCACTGTGGTAGCATTGGTGGCAGGTGCTAATGTGGTAGCGTTGGTGGCAGGTGCCACTGTCGTAGCATTGGTGGCAGGTGCCACTGTCGTAGCATTGGTGGCTGGTGCTACTGTCGTAGCGTTGGTGGTAGGTGCGGCTGTAGTAGTGCTGGTGGCTGGCGCCTCTGTGGTACCGGTGGGGACAGGTGCTGGTGTGGTTGTCTTGGTGTCATGGGTCGTCAGCACTGGAGTCGTGGGCACTACAGTAGTGGGCGCATCAGTGGTTGTGGCTAGATCTGCAGCACGTAAGGTAAATGTGCAGACAGAGCAGAGAATGATGAGACAGTCAAGAGAAAAAAGGATCTGATGCTGCGGATCTCATACTTATTATTCTCACTCTTACTGCAATCACTCATACACTCCTTAAAAGCAACAAAAATGAAAGCTGGACGTCACTTGAATGCTAAGGTGAAGATATAATAAATGCATGTAAATTTCTTGTTGCTTGGGAAAAAAATCTTTTTACTGTGTTTTTTGTTGTTGCTTTTGATTATGTTGTCTTGCGCTAACTTAGCATTTAATTAGGCTAATCTTCACCTTAGCATTAAGGTGGCTTCCAACCTCATCATTGCGGTTATTATTGTTATTATTGTGGGCGTTTCCTATTGAAGCCCTTCTTCTCCCCACTGCTTGTATGTCGGCCTGGCTGATATGGAAAAAAAATTCTCATGAAGGCACTTCAAACTATGGCCTTGACTAGTTGAGTGCCATAATCATGATTTAGATAGACTGCTATTATCAATCAGGATAATTAAATGTTCTTTATGACTCTGTAATTTATTAAATTTAAATTTTACATTATTTCAATGTTTTAATGCATTTTGTGTTACCCTAATTCTTATTACCACAAAGTGTATCCCTTTAGGTCAAGGTGACTAATACTGTAATAAATCAACAATATCTCCAAATATTCCAAAAAACAACAACTAAAATGATTATTGTGGGGATGAAATCAAACCACAAAAGAAAGGCAGAAACTAAAATGTGCATGATGATTAAATAGGGAACACAACAGAAGGTCTACAGGATGGAGCAAGTACACGATCTGTAGCAGTGATGAAGGCACTGCCCAGACTAACACTATAGTGCTAATGGGCACACTGAAGTATGGGTGCCTCTCCAGAGGCAGATATCATAGTTGTAAATTAACTTCCTATATGAATGCACATAAAAGATTAGGCCTATATCATACAAATGGCCAATCACCCCTTCCTCATTACTGCCCCTTTAAAACGTTTAATTATTATTATTATTATTATTTTTTTTTTTTTTTAAATATAAATTGGATGTCCTATGATGCTTCAGTGAAAAGAGAAGATCAGGGCAGATTGAGGGATACAACAGAAAACAGCTCTATGCTAAATTCTGATTCTAAAAAACTAAGCTCTTATCACTGATATATGACAATACTTACAATCATCAAATCAAATTTTCCTTAACAAAATAAGTTTGATCCACATTGTGTAGGGAATCATTCAGCCTCATACTACTGATACTCCATACAATTTTCCTGAGTCATAATGGCTACCAGCGTTAGTAGCATGATTGTGCTAGGTTCTTTCATTACTGCAAGACATTTTTCTCATTACTGCTGTATGTCATTGTTCTTTGCGGTAATAAAGAATACAGGGATTGAGAAAATATATGATTAAAATTAAAATATTACTTAAATTAACACTAATAATTTGAGTAATTTAAAAATGTTTTGAGACAATCCCACTTAGGCTGTTTCTTGAGGATTACCCATATAGGCTAATGTTATATCATCATATCACGTTAGAGAGCCTCATCTAATTGATGTTCAACATATTGGACTGCATAGTATGACACAGTATCAAACTGAAACTAGGCTAACTTTTGATTGACATTCTCAAATATTTCAGAAATCATTATCTGACAAATATGACATGCCTTTAATCAAAATTATGTATCATGATTAATGATATAGCTTAACACACACACACACACAATTACACAGACCGACAATACATAATAACACATTGTCCAGCTCTACTTGTAAGGGGATATCTTATTACTTACAGGTTCAGCACAAAGTCAGAATTTAATTAGTAATGCCATGCAGCTTTGTTTTTTGTTTTGTTTTTTTATTAACACAGCACAGCTTATTACATGGTAATTAACCAGGCAATGTAGTGTTGGCTCTGCAGCAATTCATCATTTAAAATGCAGAATTCTACTGTCACAAATCAAGAGCTCACAAATTAGAGCTTTGAAAAACCAAAAGTGCTGAACAAGCCCATATCAGGCTCTTGTGGATATCCTCTCCAAGTTGTAAACCTTTCAGTTCCAGGCCATAACACTCAGCCATTCTAGAAAACAGGGGAAGGGACAATTACCTTGCTGTAACCACCAAAAACATGCCACAAAACTGGGGTCAATGTGCAAAATCCTCACTCCCCCAATCCTACTAGGGAAATTGGTTTAAGGATGTATAACTAAACACCATAAAGAAGGGCAAAGGCCGGTTCAGTTACACCAGACCAGAGTCAGTCTATGTTTTCATCAAGCTTAAAGGTAGACTCTGTAACGCCATCAAACAGCGACCTCTAGGCAAAAGAGCTCAACTTGGTATTGCACTTTGTTTACATATTTTGGTTTGATCTGATGAGTGGGTTGGATTTGAAGGGGAGGTATTGCTATTACTGACCACACTGAAGGCTCTGCCAAGAGAGGTCTGGAGATATTCACAGTATGATAAGTTACTAAACTCCAACCCAAACATCAGACCAATACAAAAAATGGAAACAAAGTGCAACACCAAGCAGGGCTCTTTTGCCTAGACGTCGCTCTTTGACGACATTACATATTCTACCTTTAAGCTCGTCTAACATTACCTAGCAGACACACTAAAGAAATACACCATGAAACGAGAAAAGGTGACAGATTAGACACGGTGCTGAACATATGAGTGACCCAAGATTCTGTGGCAGACATTACAGCTAACGTTAGCTGCTAACGTTGGATACATTTAATGATACATGTCATAAAGACCATTTTCACATGCATATTAGCCAAGTTAAGACTTGGGACATAG
This sequence comes from Parasudis fraserbrunneri, assembly GCA_900302295.1. Taxonomy (NCBI): domain Eukaryota; kingdom Metazoa; phylum Chordata; class Actinopteri; order Aulopiformes; family Chlorophthalmidae; genus Parasudis; species Parasudis fraserbrunneri. The sequence goes on from OMKL01043596.1 coordinate 13,846, forward strand.
ACTGTCACGTTGACATAACTCAAGTTGGACTGTCACGTGATACTGCTGATGTTTTATATAGACCCAAAGATTAGAGCAGTGGCGTCACGACGATCATTTAACGAAAACCTTGGATGACGCTAATGTTAATTGGTAAATCTCAGCTTCGTGGCCAGAAAACCGAGCTAACTAGCCAAGAATAACAAGAATAACATGTGTCTGTGGGACGTCTATGCTAACGTTAACATTAGATCCGCTAGCAGAGTAGCTGGCGTGTAGGAAACGTTAGTCTACCGTTAAAAGGTTGTTAAAATGACGTACGAGCTCCTGAGTCCTGTTTGGAATGACGATAACGTTACTTGGCTTGCAGCTGCTGTGGTGGATTAGCGGCTAACTCCGCTATGCTAACCTTATCTGGCGTAGCAAATAATAGAGCGCAGCCGTTAGCTAATGCTAAATGTCTGGACTACTGCCTGGATCTATAACATTATATAACCATGTTTCTAATGGTATAGCTAGTTAGCTTGCAAAGCTAGTGAAGCAACGCTTTCGACGTCAGTTACATGCAGAAACTACACCACTGACAATACTTCTGTTAATAGCCTACTTATAACGTTAAGCCTTTCTAAGTTAACTAACGCTCCTACAGCATAATTCAATTTCAGCACATAGGCCGGTCCACGAGAGGCCTCAAGTGTCCCAGAAGTTTCATCACGTCACTTTAACGGTAAACATGTTCAGCTAACGTGAACAAAGCCTACTAACGTAGCCATAACGTAGCTACCTATACTACTTATCGTTAATAGCGTTAGATAAAGTACATACCAATTCCAATTGTCAGGAACAAAAGGAAAAGAGCACAGCGGAACATCATAGCTCGATAGTTCAAAGCGTAGTAGCCAAATAAGAATCCACCGGGAGGAGACGACGGCGTGCAGCTCTCTCAACCAGTTTTTGGTTCGACCTGAAACACCCGATGCGCAGCAGCAGGAAATGGAAGTCATATGACATATGACATGCACCTCAAAGCTAGTCAGACCAGTGTCAGGAAGAGGCGTGGAACTCATGTTTTCCCTAGCCATACATGTCATGTAAACAAAGAGGGTTATATAAATGTAAGAGAATAATGTTGAAATTAAGGTCAGACACTGTAGAAAAAAGGGACAATATTAATTTAGAGAAGCAAAGTGCTGGCAACTAAGTATAGTGGGAAGTTTGAACCAATAAAAAAAATAAAAATACAATGTATGGCATTTAGAAACACAAGATAAAAAAGATGACAGATTTAAACACTGACAGTCATTTTAATCTGAAGCAGTAAACCTAAGACTCATACAGACACTGGGCATAAAGTCTAGTCAAGCATGATTTCTCAATCAAGTCATCTGTTGAGACATCATCGACTCCAATTCAACCCACTTAAGCAAGGCCTGCAAGCCCCACAGAGACTTAAAATGAATATAACGTATGCAACTAAAGTGATATATCTCGGAACGTGAGGGGGGAAACGGGGACTGAAGTCGTTGTGCTTTTAGTAGATACTGTACTTTCTAGGGTTAACAAAAACAAAAAAGGCAGGTGCTTGTCAAATGTGGTACTTAAAATGTCACTGTTGCATATTGTATGTACAAAAAAACAAAAACATCAGGGCAAAAAGGAAAGGAAAAACTAATTTCATCTACATGTACAATTAAATTTTGTTTAGCAGCATTAACAAATCCTATAACAAAAGGAAGTGCTCTCTTTTTGGCACACACTGTCAATCTGGCAAAATTTCCTAATTGTACTACATCCCACAGATTGCTTGTTTATCATGACCATAAGTAGTGTAGACACAGCTATGACAGTTTGCTACATAGCCTTGAGGATTGTACATCTCTGTTGCAGGTGCACACATTTGACACTGAAACCACCCAAACATCAAATCCTATTATGAATGTTAATCCAATGGTCTCACATTTGACATTGATTGAAAAAACAGGCATTTAATTTTATTGTTTTTCTTTTCTTATTATTATTATTCTCCAACGTGTGGTACAGTCAGAGCGATGTTAGGTGTGTGAGCGTTTTCTTGGGCTACACAGTGAACTAAAAGAAAAAAGTGACTTAATACCAAGGAGCAGAATGCCACAAACAAACGATGGACAAAGAAGAATCTAAGTTTGAAAATAAATATTTTTCTCTCCTCTCCATAGAAAAAGAGCAAACTGAACAACAACATTGGTTTGTCTTCTTTTTTTGTTTTTGTCCAAAGTAGTCCAATTCTCTCCATGTGGCACTGAGAAACATGGACAATATTCTCTTTAATGGGCATGCAGTCCACAGGATCACAAGACCCCTAACAAAGTCCGGTGGAACAGTATCCATTCACTTGTCGGTCGCAGGGTTGAAGAGGGTAATGGTAACATCCACTGGAGCAAAGGATTGAAGACCGATCAGAGAAGCCTTCAGCCTGACTGGACCACTTGCCTCGCTCACTCTCTTTTTCTCTATCACTCACTCACTCTTTCTAAGCCACATAGTTGTACTGGTTGGGGTTCTCCTTGTCACGCTCCATATAGTCCCTGTCGATCAGAGACTCTATTCTCTTCTTCAAGTCAGCAGGCTGGCAAGAGAGAGAGGGGGGGGGGTCGGAGATGATGGAACATGAAAAAACTCTCTTCGATATATTCTAAAATGCATTTTCAGTAATTCACTGGACATTTTCCATACTGTGCGATCTGCATGCCTGACTCTAAATGACTAAATCCTACCTTTAAGTCTACCCACAATTTTCACATTTTGAGCCTTGGGAGACATTTTCAATACATCAACCCAACATTTTCACAAAGAGACGGTAGAGATTTGGGCAGCAGGGGTGGGGCTGTTTACCTTGACAGGGAACTTGAGCTGGTTGTACACTTCAGATACCAAGAGGTTATGGCTCAGAGTCTTCCTCATCTTCATGATCCGGACTATGGCAGCATCGATCTGGTACTGCCGATCCTGGAAGACCCTCTCTGTGGTGCTGGCTTGCTCTTCCACCTTGAAAAAGTCAGTCACATATATTATCTATCCATTAAAAAAATCAAAAAATAAATAATAAAATATATATATATATTTTAATGCATTTCTGCTCTATTAGACTAGACAATAGGGCTGCCCCCTCCAAGTCGATTCATCTGTCGGTTTGGTCTCACCCCTGGAACAGACAGGGAGCGGAGGCAAGAGTGGCTGCGCGCGAGATACATACATTTACACTAAAGCAGACACAAGCCCAGGGTTTCTGAACGCATTCTGGTCGCGCTGCAAGTGAATGACCCGGTATATTTCTATGAAGAACACATCCTGCGTGTGTCCTGACCCCTCCGTGCGACACACACCGCGCTCCATGCCATGCACGGCCGGTGCAAAGAACAGTGCCCATTAACACGGGTGCTGAAGTGAAGCAGATGCCGTTAAGCATCCGTTCTGCAATGCTTTCATTTGCCAGTGTGTTTCAGGGGTTAACCGACTTAAGTTGGGGTAACGTTTTGTTAGTCGACTAGTCTTTAGTTTTTTTCCTCCCGTGCAGAATGAGTAATGTCCTGAAGAATGATAAGAAATCTCTGGTATGCGCTAGATTTAAAGAGGTCATTCTGCGTGATTGCAAGTGGGAAACACAATTTTACAGATTTGTTGATGAAATAGAATAGAATAGATAGAAAGCCTTTATTGTCATTGTATGCAAGATACAACAAAATTAAGATCGCCACTCCTAGTTAGTGCATAAAAGTTAAAA
>OMKL01043598.1:0-18742 GCA_900302295.1 Parasudis fraserbrunneri
GTGTAGAGATACTACCCCAGTGCCTCTCTTGAATGCTCTGTTATCATTCTCTCTCTTTATCCACACGCACACGCACACACGCACGCGCACACACACACACACACACACACACACACACACACACACACACACACACACACATATACACACACACACATATATATATATGTGTGTGTGTGTGAGTGTGTGTGTGTGTGTGTGTGTGTGTGTGTGTGAGTGTGTGAGTGTGTGTGTGTGTGTGTGTGTGTGTGTATATATATATATATATTTAAACAAATAAATGAATACAAATTCTGGACTGGGGCTTTAAAGAACAAATATCAACAGTATGGCTTGATTATCTGAATATAGCCATGTCTGTTTTCTATCTGCACTTGGACTAAAATTCTTACAGCAATCAGTGCTGGCCGATATGAGCTAGGGAAAATCAGACATCTGTATCAGCCTCAAAGATCCACATCAGTCTATCCCTACACGTGACTGATCATTTCAGGCTTTTATACTGATGTGCTCTGGTTGAGTATGCCATTAATGGGAAAATACACCCTGAAATAGTACTCACGTGTTATTTCTATCATATTGTATAGCTCAGTTTTGATTTGTGAATATCAAAGTTGAACACCAGAGAGACAAGATTCCAATGATGATGTCATCAAGAGACAAATCCTGGAGGTGCTCCACAGACAGTAAATAATGGAACAACTCCTAGGACACTATGACAGTATCCATGGTGATTTTACTGGGATATGGCTGCAATTTCTGATTCAGAGCTGTAAGCCCAATAAAACTCATTGGGATATAACAGCTCAAACTAAGATCCAGTGAGCCCACAAACTCAGTCACTAATTCATGTCGGTGGACCAACTCCAAAAAGTGTCACTTGATGACATCACAAAATCAAATCTTGAGGCTCTGATTTCCAACTTAGGGAGACAGTCTATTTTTATAGATATTAACTTAACTGTGCAAGATTGTTACAATAACACAATGTGTACTCTGTTTGGGGGTGGCTTTCCCCTTTAAAGGGGACAAAATAAGATCTGAGGAGAGATGGGAGGGAGAAAAGTTGTTTTAAATTGGCCTTTTCTTCTTTGCTTTTTTTTTTTTAGCTCTGAAATAGACATGACATGTAGTAGCAAGGGAGCATGCATTCACATTCCCCTGCCTACCAAATGAGTGGTGAAACAAGCTAATTTAATGGCAATTCCAAAGGATAATGTGGGATAGAGATTAGAAAAACACCCTCATGGTTGGTGTGTCTGTGTGTGTGTGTGTGTGTGTGTGTGTGTGTGTGTGTGCCTGTGTATGTCTGAATGAGTGAGAGAGAGAGGGAGAGAGAGAGAGAGAGAGAGAGAGGGAGAGAGACAGAACCTCAGAGAGCTCCATGACAAATAACCCAATTGAGCGAATAATAAGGGGATTGACTGAACTTGACTCCGTGGCAACAGAGGTGTGAATTGGGGTTGACCGGCACCAGCAGCTCAATTTAAAAGCATTTGCATCCGCAGACCCTTTTCACACTCATTTTTGTCAACGCTCTCATTAACAACCTCATCCGCCTGTTGTCGCTGCGGTTAACCTGTCCATTGTTTTCGATGAAACCACAGATTAGCCAAGGGAGAGAGGGGGTGGGGTGGGAGAGGATGTGTTTAGGGGCCCGTTGAGGTGCCTTGTGGGGAAAAAGTGGCCTCTGTCAGAAGGGGCCTTTGTGTTCACTCATCACCCGCGGAATGGTAGAAGAATAGACAAGACTGTCAGGCACTCCAGCTAATCGCCAACACCGCCGCGATTGTCGCAAAGCCATTCTCGGAGCCTCTCATCACTCACATACCTAACGCTGAGAGTAACTGTCTTTTTTTTTCTTGCACAGATTCAAATGAATGGGCGCGCATGTCGGGGCGTCGTGCACACAGAGCTGCCTAGCGCGCCACCAGAGCAAACGGATTGTGTCTTTGTGTGTTACAGACAGGAGACAACCCGCTGTCTTTGATCACTGCTCATGCCCATCACCAATCTTTCAAAGATTTCTCTACGGACAGAAGCACCCTGAGTCTACAGATAAAGAGGGTTCAGGTGGGCATGTGGCAGGACTGACACTGCTTTTTCCCTAAAACATGTGTGGGAGATGAAGAAGAAAAAAGAAAATGACTGGAATTCAGACTCGACCTAAGCCTACTGGCAGCTGTTAGTTTGTTTGTTTGTTTGTTAGAAAGATGCCAGCAAATATGACTGTGTGACCTTGAACAAAATCTGCTAATCCGCCTAGTACTTTAGCTTTTTCCATTGCTGAGAAAAACTGAAAATGAGTAGGGCTGCCTGATTTTTTTTGGGATGATTATCCTTTTTCTCTGTTTTTTTAATTTTTTTAATGCTGATTGATCTATTTCCAGGAAAATGCTTGGGGGCATTACAATAATATTCATAAATGTGCTTTGGCATGAAATAACTGCTAGATTTTAAGAGGTTCTTCTGCATGGTCACATTCATTTGCAGGACAATAATGTGGGAACAGCAGTTTTACAAATTTGTCAATTAAATGGACTATTTCACTAGTTGATAAAATCCTATGACTATTAGTCGAAGAGTTTATGTATTTGAGGACAGAAGAATTAGCCATAGGGGACAGCCTTACAAATTACTTCTGACAGACAGTGAATAAAGCATATCAACCATCTTTGCATATCAACCATCATATGCAGTATTCAGTTACACGTTATCAAACACACCAGCCATTTTCATTCACCCTTTTAGTGAAGGCTGAACCAGATGAAAATCAAGTCAAGGCAAGCCAAAACAAACTCAATATTCCTGGCTCAAAGAAAGGTTTGTTGACATGATAACAACTGATTTCACCAAAAAATAGTTTGCCTTATATAGTAGTGTTACTTCAAGAGAGCAACGTCTCTCACTTCCTTGTATCAATATTCTCATCTACTGTGCCAAACCTCATTTGCTCAAAACCCTTTCTAAAGGTAAAATTAAAAGATGAACTACTGACTGGGCAGATGAATCACACAATGTTGTCTAAACAGCCTGATAACAGCTAATCATATTTGATTCTTTTCCAACATCCTGTATTGATGTATACAGTATTGTTGAGCACTCAAATACATAATGTAATCCAAACTAACTTACCACTGTCTTCAATGGAGAAATGGAAGATGTCACTTGTAGCATTATCCCCATCCCTTAGTACATAGCATATCCTCATGTCATCAATTTCAGCTGAAAAAGAAAATCATATAGATTAAAATAGCCCTGTTGTCCTCTCAGTCAAAAAACAACAACAATGAAACACATTTTCTAATCTGTTCATTTGGCTCATCTATACTACAAAACCTTGGCATTTGAGGAGGTTTATTAGCCGTGACAGTTCAGATGTCAGTGAATAGGCCCAGGCCTTGCTTTAAGAGGCGAGCCAAGGCTGCTTGATAAATTGTGTACCGTTTGGTGTCAGGGGAACGCGGGAAGAGGAATTGCCCAGTAAAAATCAGGGTATACCTATTAGACTCCCGAATGGCAGGAGGCATAAAGCACAACCAGACTAGTCTGTCTTACTGATCTTCTAAGTGGGGTACTGGAGAAGGTTCTTTATAGCCCCAGATCTGGTAGAGTGTGAAGTTGATAGCCTTTGCTATCTTCAATATTTGATGTTAAAACGTTTCCCTTCAAAGGGGCAAGCTCATAAAAATGCAAAGCCACAATTTTCCGAATGCCCATGGGGTAGTGTGACTTTATTTACTGTCTGTTTACCCCTGTGAGATCTTTTGAAATATTGAACAGGCGTCCTGAGGGAAGCAGCTCAGAGAGTGATTCAGTAAATAAGAGCAGGAAGTACATTGAGATTGACTGTACACTGATCTCGCTGGTTTGATATTTAGTATTTACTCGACCCCCTCTGGCTCATTTGCACTAGAATGTAACTAATTCTGTTTGCAGAGCTAGAGGGCTGCCTGAGAGCCAGGCTAACTTGTCTCCCTCCTGCATGTTCGCACGTTCACAACGTCCACCATCACCTCTGTAGCTCTACATAATAGACGATAGCATGTCAATTTATACCAATCATTTTCTTCCAAAGTGAAATAGATTAGGTAGATACTGGCTGCTCCTCTGAAATCTGGCCAGCCTGAGGCAGTGGTCTCACAAGTGACTATAAAAATCTTTGTCTTTTGAGCTGATGTTTTTTTTTCACACCTCAGGGTGTTTTGCTATCAGTGTAATACGTAAATGCATAAGAGTGCTGAGAATTAGAGGGCTCAACAACTTGTCTGAATTTAAAGTGACGTTAATGTGATATGCTTGTGCTAATTGACAGGTGCAATACTTGGGAGTACAAAAGTAATCTGAAATTGTAACTGACCTTGTGTGAAGGTGGTGACGGTGGCATTTCCTTTGCCGAGGTTGATCAGGTAACCATGCTCTGCGCCCACAGTGACCCTGAAGGTCACAGAGATCTGAGGGCTATCTCTGTCCTCCGCCTTCAGGGTCTTACTGGTGATCAGGAAGCCCAGATGACCCGTCTCCAAAATCCTGAGCGTGGGGGCACCTTTGTTGACCACAATCTGTGGCACTCCGTTATCCACCGATAGCACCGTGATCTTCATCGCCTGAGGTTTACGAGTCTCGAAAACTGTATCCGGAAACACATAAAAGTCCGTGTGAGTGCCATCGGTGACGGTAAAGGAGAAGCTGTCCTCGGTAGACTCGGTGCCGTCGTGCTTGTAACTGATCATGTTTTCGTTCAGGTCCTGCTTGGTGAAGGAGGTGACGGGCCTCGTGTTGTTGAAGAGCAGACGGCCATGAACTGGGACTTGGGTGACTGTGAACTTCAGGAGGCGATCTGCCGTGTCCCTGTCCTCCACTGTCAGCTCGAAGGGCGTGATGAGCTTGTTCTCGCCCTCGGTCACCACTAGGCCGTGCACCGTTACGACGGGCTTCTTGTTATCCACGTCAGTGATGGAGACGCGGAACGTGCGAAACACGGGGTTGTAGCCGTCCGTCACCTCGAACTCGAAGCTGTCCATCTTCACTTCGTCGTCCGCCGTGTGGATGTAGTAGATTTTGTTGCCTGCCAGTTGGAGCTGTGTGAAGGACGCGATGGGCATCCCAGGGGTGTCTGTGCATTCCAGGTGACCTCTCATGGGGGCCCTGGTGATTGTAAAGACCAGGTGTTCATCTGGGCTGTTCAGGTCACTGGTACTTAACAGGTCTGTGGTCAGAGTCACCCGGCCACCTTCTTTCAGGGAGACGCCTTTACTGACCACGTCTGGAAAGACCATGTCAATGCCACCCACTGTGACATAGAAATACCTGTCAATCAGAGGGTTGATACCGTCCGTGATGTCGAATTTGATCAGGTCACGAATCCCCTCTTGTCCGTTGTGGATGTACACAATCAAACCCTGGTCCACCTCGTTCTGTGTGAAGTTCATCCCAACTGTGATGTTTTCTAATGTCCCGTACGGCGTTGTCTTTTGCAAATATCCCTGACCGGGCCCGTAGCGGATAATGTATGTGAGCGTGCTGTCCTCCGAGTCAAGATCAGTGGCTTTTAAGATATTGTTGGTAATGACTTTCACGTCACCGATCTCTATTTCGAGACCGTCGTTGATTGCCATCCTTGGGGTTTCATCATCCACGGGGATAATCATGACTATCACAGTTTTCTCAGTGCTGAATTTACCATCTGTGAGAATAACATCAAATCTGTCCTCTGTGGTCTCTGAGTCATCATGCTCGTACACAATACTGGAGGCCTCCCTGATCTGATCCAGGGTGAAGTTAGTGACGGGGACAGTGCCGCTAGTGAGTTGATTGAGAATAAATCCATGCTTGGGCGGCTTGGTGATAATGAATGTCAGTTCATCGGGGGGGATATCCGCATCGGCACCATTCAAGATCGGTGTGTCAATTACTATGTTCATGCCCTCCATAACCACAAACTCTCTCATGTACATCTCTGGCTTCTCATCATTGGAGGGGATTATGGAAATGGGGAAAAAGTGTCTCTCTGAAAAATTGATGCCATCGGAGCACCTGAAGGTAAACCTGTCCTCCACCGGTTCCACGCCTTTGTGAATACTTTGAACATAATAAATGTGATTCAGTCTGACATCTTTGATGGTGAATGCACTAATGGCTGTCCCCGATCTGGACTTCTCTGAACCAGGGGCAGGGGAAATGTTTTCTACATAGCCTGAAGTGGGCTGAACTATGATTGTACAAAGGAGGTCGTCATTGGGAGTGTCGACATCGTCAGCACTTATGTGAAGGATTTCAATTACATTCTTCTCCCCTTCCACAACAACAAACTGCGGCCCCACAAAGACCTCCGGGGCCTGGCTGTCCAAGGGAAGAATAGTGACGTGCACCCTGACGCCAGTGACCTTGTTTCCCCCTACTGTCCACTCATCAGACATATCTGTCAGGGTGAGATTAAAGAAGTCCTCCCTTGTGGTCAGGCCTATCTCTCCGCTGGTGTGCGCGTAGACCACCAGGCCATTGATGATATCGGCCTGGGTGAACCTGCCAGATGGGACACCATTCACTAGGATTTCACCCAAAACAGGCGGGTCCTCCACAATGAAGGTTAAACGGAGGTCATCCGTGTCCTCATCCCTTCCCTGAATAACATTGGTCGTTATTTCTGTTGCTCCGTTTTCCAAGACGTCAATGTAGGAGCCGATTGTTCCGGCTGGGAGACTAATAGTTGGTGTCTCATCATCAACCGGTTTCACAGTAATCCTGATGGTAATTGGTACAACATGGACACCATCGCTGACATCTATTTGTATTGAATCGATCGTCGATTCATCGCCGTTATGAATGTAGGAAATCCTATAATTTCCAATGTCCTCTAGGTTGAAAGTATCCCCTTTCGTCATGTCAGTAAATGTAAACTGCACCAGGCCATGTAGTGGAGGTTGAGTGATGGTAAAGGATATCTGTTTGCTGTCAGTGTCTGTGTCTGAGGTGTCCAGTTCAGCACTTGTAATGACATGTGTGCCACGTTCAAATATAGTGAAACCAGTGTTAGTTATCTGGGGCGGTTTGTTGTCAACAGGCTGCAGAAGTATGGAGAAAACTCCCTCTACACTGTTCCCAGAGGTGTCCTCCACCATGTACTTTAACTGCAAAACATGAGGAGTAATTCCTAGCTCAAGATCAGGGGGTTTGAAAGCTATTTTATGGTGGTTTATCTGTGCCTGAGTGAAGGTTGTGACCTCAGTATCTGGCCTTTCGGTTAATACGATGGATCCCAACACAACAGGGTTATTCTCATCCGTGTCTGTTGGTGGCTGGGTGATTGTGTATTTAAGATCCCTATCTTCAGAGTCCAGGTCAGTGTAACGGAGGAACTTCTTGCGGAAGTAGGTGAGCTGATACTCATGCACAGTCATGTGCAAAGTAGTGCCAGGATACAGTTCGGGGGGCAGGTCATCAATGGGGAGAACCTTGATGATAAACGAGCTCTCACCCGATTGGTTGGGCGGGTCGTTGTCGTCTTGAACTCGGAACACAAACTGATCCATGACTGTACTGGTGCTGTGAGGCCCGATGTGCTTGTAAAACAGTTTACCATCAGTGATGTCTTGCTGCAGCCATTCGGTTACTACCTTCTCATACACCTCATCCTCTGCATTGAATCTCCAGGTTGATGGGTCCTCTGGGGCCTCGGCCTGGCGCAGCAGCACTTCTCCAATGGTGGAGAAGGGAGAAGCTATTATGAATTTTATGGTAGAATCCTCAGAGTCGATGTCTGCTGCACTGAGCATGAGAGGGGAGATCGGCATCATTTGGTTTTTGAACAGAATCAACCCGGTGTTGGCATTGATAATGGGCGGCTCATCATCAGTTGGCACAACAGTGATGGGAAACAGAAACTCCACTTCATGTTTGCCATCTGTCATCCTGAATATAATATTATCACTGTAGGTGTCACTTCCATCATGTTGATAAATGACCACTCCGGCATCAAGGTCAGCTGGGGTGAAAAATTTCCTCCGTGAGCCCAGCACCGTTAACTCTCCATGCCGTAGCCCATCAATTACAGTGACTGTGACTTTGTCTAAATTGTCCTCATCGCTGATTTCCAGATTATGTGAACTGGAAAGTGGCCTGGACTGTCCCTCATACAACAACTGACCAGTGTTCCTCGTCACCACAGGGGCCAATGTGTTCATAGGCTTCACAACAATCATGAAAGCAAAAGGGTCGGACACGGCCCCCTCCGTGTCTACAACTTCAAATTCAATCTGGAAAATCCGCTCGCTGTCAGAGTCCACAGCAGGTGGCTTGTAGGCTATTTTCAGGTCTTTGAGATCTCCTTGATAAAATGAGGTTATTGGCAAATTCCTGTCATCTGTGCTCACTATGTAGCCCTCTTCAAAAGACAGGGGGGATGTGATATTGAAAATTAAATCATCAGGATTAGACTCAATGTCCTCTGCAGCCAACATGTCAGTGGTTATAGCTGTCATTACAAACTGGTCCACCTCCATCATCATCATTGCCACAAAGCTGGGTTTAGGGGCTGTGTTTTCCTCTCCCTCTTTAATTCGTACCAAGATTTGGAAAAATTCTTCTTTGAGCAAATTGCCTTCCTTATCTTGTAATTCCACAAGCATTGGGATGTAATCTCTATTTGGAGATTTGATGGCAAAAGTGTGCTGATAACGAATGTTCATTTTAATAAATTCATCACAGTCCACCATCTTTCCAAGATTGCCCTCATCCACAAGTTTTCCGTATCTGGGCAGTGCACTGCTACTGGAGAGGGAGGCTATTTTGCATTGGTGTGCGCTTCTATCAAAGGTGAACTCTAAAATTTTCTTATCAATTGGGTTACTAATGCCGAGCAGTTTGTCAACCGTTAGTGGCATGTTTTTGGTTAGCACTTCCAACTGTGTGAAAATCACTTCCACCTCCATCATAAATGGTATTATTATAGTATCAGTTTGGGTGTCATACCTGAGTTGTAACCTCACCCTATCCCTCGGAGGACTCCTGGAGCCAAAGTGGGAATACTTGACGTCATTGGGACCGAATTCGCATGGAAACTTTTTGGGAGACAGGTGTCCCGGTCTTTGGGACAAAGGATCATTGTCCAGAACCGTTATGGTGCATCTATCACCGGGCTGAACTTGGATGACCAAATCGTTGATGGGATCAATATAAACTGATCTTCCGAAAGGCACGCGTATTCCATTGTTCGCAACCAGTATAGCATCCTCTGACAATTCGGATCTCAAGGCATATGATAATCCATAACTGTCAAAAACCTGCGCAACTGCATCACCTGTCAGAATAACCGCAATCAGAATAAAAGCAGCGCCAGTTCCATGCAGATGCGGGTATATAATCCAAGCCATTTGTAGTATGGAGCCAAAAAGAAAACGCTTTGAACTTTGCACATAAACCCTAGTAAACTAAGTGCAGTGGTGAAAGTTGTAAGAATATAAAATCAGAGTTGAAAAATGTCGCGCACCTATCCGTACTGAGGTGCACCATTCTCTCGCAGCAGCTGCCCACAGATAAACTTCATACTCTCGCAAACCCGAAGTAAGGAGAGTTACGCCCTCGTTTCAGACGATTGGTTGATATTTACGGTGGAATGCGATTGTCGGGTTTTAAGTGGACGTAAGCAGTGGCATTCTCAAAAGACAAAACGATACCGCGTGGGGTGGATTTGGGCAGGTTGGATGAGGTGAAAAAACCTTAGAAACTGTGGGTGCAGATCAGACAAATTCTATTCATCCATGCAGGTTTTTCTACTCTTGGCATAGACGTTGGTCAACAAATGTCTCCCCTTTAAAATCGAATGAGTCTAATTGAAAGTTGATTTCACCTGCGCAAAGGTGGCCTATAAATTCAAGCTCACGTTTTGTTTTAAATAGTCCGTCACTACTGTTTCCCCCTTACCAGTGCAGCGTTTCAAAGCTGTCTAATATTCACAATGAAATTTGAAGCATGATCTACTTTGTAGCAACTATGGGAGAAAACCTTTGTCTCCCTCTTGTGGTGCTAAGGAGTATAGGCTACACTACTGCATCTCCCGTACACACATACACTTTGGTGGATATATTAAAATATACCATTATGTATCATTGTCTCTAAGACTAATTCATACACACTGTGCTTTATATGCCTACCTACATTTTCACTTGACATAATTATCCTGGTAAATTGGCTATTTAAACATGTTGGCTATGTGTGCCATTATCTGACAGACAGAATAGAGCAGATGGTAAATGGCCTGCATTTATATATATATGGACTGCATTTATATAGCGCTTTTATCCAAAGCGCTTTACAACTCATGCCTCATACTCACCCATCCACTCACACATTCACACACCGACGGCGGAGGCAACCATGCAAGGTGCCATCCTGCTCGTCGGGAGCAGTCAGGGGTTAAGTGTCTTGCTCAAGGACACTTCGACACGCTGCCAGGAGGAGACGGGAATCGAACCGGGGACCTTCAGATCACCAGACGACGGCTCTACCTCCTGAGCCACTGCCGCCCAAATCGCCAAATTAAATTTAGAGAGGGCACAGTCAACAGCCCTGTTGTCAATAGTTCGAGAGTTAAGCTGTGTGCCAGTGTGCCCTACATTCATATGAGTGAATACCCACTGTCATGCCATGCAGCCAATATTGAAACCACAAACGATATGCAGCCTATTCTATATCTGAATGCATCCTATCAAGTAGACTTCTATGGCACAACTGTTCCCTCTTACGTGTTCAGGTCCTCCCTGGTTCATTTAAGCCTACACGGTTCTATCCACGTTTTAATCATCAGTCTTTGCAGTCCTATATATCCTGCTCTCTCATCACCTATGTCCCCCAGCTGTCAGATGTTCCCCCCGAGCAGAGCATTCTCCTCAGACGCCTGACAAGCCCAGTCAGGATACTTCTCTCATCTCATGATTGAATGTTGCCCTCTGAAATGTTTACTGATTCCAAAGTCACTTGGGCTGAGTAATGCGGTGACACACTGTGGAGCTCTGCAGACGCTATTCTGATTGTGCGTACCGCGTGTCAGAGTTTGTGACCGTTGTGCCCTGTTGATTTTTCAGCATAATTTGTCGGTTCCAGACGTTTCCGTTCTACACGTGTGCTGTGTACCACAGCTCATGTGCTCACGAATACTAGTTTATATACCCTGGTAGATTTATGTACATACCTAACTCTTCTCTCAATCTGGAATGTCCCGGGAGCTTTTTAGATTAGCTGAAAGAATTTAACATGTGCGACCATTTATGCGGCTATAACTGCACTCTGTCCCCTTTGATCCCATTTGGATAATTGCCATTCCGTCCGCAGAGTCTGGCACAGCCGTTGTGTCTGCCTGTCTGGCATTGACATGGTATTCCGTGAATACAACAGAGATTAGAGAGTGCCTATAGCTCTGCATTAATAACAGAGACAGCAAATCACAGCTGACACCATGTTGAAATCTATATACAGAAACTATCCAAAACAAACTCTACAGCTGAGTTGCCCTTGACAGGAGCCAATTATAAACATATCCCAGTGGCAAACTGCAGGGCAAAGCCCCCCAGGCCCGGACACCTCCAAGTCACAAGGAAAATGAAAAAGAAGATGAATAGACCTAACATTTCTGACAGCAGCAGTAGCAGAATGGGAATTGAATCATACAATACATTTTTGTGGGGGTTACATGGTCTGACTGTTGTTGAAGCATGGAGGCAAAGAAAAGTTTGATGATGAAAAAGGTATCATGGTAGTTTGATGGTACATTCAGTTTTACCATGGTACCAGTCACTATATAAATACATTACCATTGTACCACCATTGTATAATCCAATTTAAACCATGATACTGATGTTAAGATCATGGTATTACTATTATTTTATTATTATTATACATTTTTAAATACCACGATACTCCCATATTTTCATATCTGATTCAGTGTAAGTTGCTATCATCATCAAAGATAGAACTGTATCTCCAGCATGCTTATGTGAGGGTGAATTAGCCCACTGTGGGGAATAAATACACTCAGATGAGATTGGGCTATGCTGAAGAATTGCATAAGCAAGGTACACTTTTGCATCCCACTCATAGTATGCAAGCAAAATAACATCTAATTGGATGTTTTTGTATCATTTGTGCATCTAAATGTTATGTATCTTGTTGTTATATATCTTGCTGTGCATTTTGTGTACAAAATTGCTGTGTATCTTGTTATCATCAATAGCCCACTGAATTCAAAATATGAAGAATTAATTATTTAGGACGGCTAGCAAGTCTAACCATTCTTCTCAGTGGTTGTCAGTGATTTCAAACTATTCAAACAGCTTTCTCTCTCACTTTCCTGAACGAATCTGCTTTTTCATGTGTGTCAATAGGCCACGCCATGGAATTAGAGACCCATGTCTCTAATAGGGCCTTGATCATCAAGTCAATCTGATACATTCTGAGGTGTTATGGAATGGGATGTCTGCATCCCAGAGTCTTTATGGCTATACATCACAAACCATACCATTCTTGGTCTTTATGGCTACACATCACAAACCATATCATCCTTGGTCTTTATAGCTATATATCACAGCAATGATGGCATTATTTTATTCATATGGGATTTAATTTCAGTATTAGGTTTACAGTGGGTACTTTTGGGGAGCCCAAGGCAAAAATAAATTTCCATTTGACCTTAAATCAGATCTCCGCACCAGAGTGGAACAGGTGTGATGATGTTGACATTTTTCCATTAGGTTGAAAATTGTTTGACATTATGATTGATGTTACGAGGGGTCCTCTGATTGGCTGACTGACCCCCCTACAACCAATCAAATAACTAATAATAACTATTAGAGCATTGATTACTAATTTGGTCATACTGAGATTATTATTATGAATATATATATATATATATATATATATATATAATTGTTTTTTTTGTTTTTTTTTTTTTTTTTTTACCTATCTTTAAAAAAAAAATTCTGATTGGTTTGGGGCCTTATTAAGGAGGGAGGGCTTCAAACGCAGTGTCTGGTCTGCCTAGCGGGCAGGACCCCTGGGTTTACAGTATAAAATGGGAAATTATGCAAAAGGCTATTGTCCACATGAATGATGGTAGGAGGAAGATGATGTATCACACTGTATCTGATACGAGTTCCATTTGAGTGACAAACAGCTGAAGAAAAGCCCACATTTGTGTTGACTGTTGTGTTGAGACACCGATGTCTCTCCCTAGCTGGAAACGCTCCTGATAATTGGCATCGCTCCTCTGTTTGTCCAAGTGTCACTCAAGTCACTCCACTCAAACAATTGCTTGGGCATTATCAGGTCTATTTTTACTGGTGGTTGTTCCCTAGGGACAACGCGAAGCAAGGCCTCACTGATCTCATTAAGGCTATTTTAGTTCATTACTTCTCTGTCAGTGCATTTTCTTTGATGGCTGCCTCTGCGATGGCGAAGGCAACTAAACTGAAATTGACCCTTCCTATACCCCACCCATACAAAGTAAATGCTGTAACCTATGGAAACAGCGCACACTTCAACCCCCAGGGAGATGATTCCAACCTCCTTGGCTTATTGTAGGCTATACTAGAATATGTTTGTTTGCAAATCAAATCAAATCAATGTGTTTCATGACAGATATCATATGTCATCACAAATAGGAGGGGTAAGGCATTTCTATCAAAACATAGGGAAAACAACAGTATTTGTTTATTCAGCCGAGAGCTTCAGAATCCACTTTGAAATATACAGCATATGTTGATTTTTCTTTTTCAGACTTCAGATTTTTCATTTTCAGTCTGTGCTTTGCCAGAAAGAAAGAAATGCTATTCCTGTGTTCTCTAATTCAAACACATGCGCATTAGCCTAATATCTGTAGCTCAAAGAGTAGAGCACTTGGGCTCTGAGAATGGCACTAACACTGTGAGGGTTAAGGGTTTGATTCCCACTGTGGCCACCCATACAGAAAAAACAATACAAACCATTGCAAATTGCTTTGAGTAAAGAAAAGTGCTATAAAAAGCAGCCATTATTAATATTCTTATATTCTTCTGTATTAAATCGAAACAATTATGATGAACACTTTGCTTTTGCCAAATAATACCTTTATATTAGCAAACAAATAAAAGTTGACAAAGACCAGATAATCGATTATCCGGTCGTAACAACTAGCTTACAGAATAATCAACTATGAGAATGTGTAGACGTGCACATCCTTAGTATACTATGCAGTAGTATAGGCAGTGGAGTCAGTCACATTTAGCCCTAGTCTTTCGGTGTGTGCCTGAATACCCAAGTCTGCAGGGGACCATAAACCATAACAACATATGGTCAGGGCAATCAGATCTCACTCAAAGCAACCATTACAGGCTGACCGTCACTATAAACTAGGAATCATTGTTTATCATTAGTGTCTGACACTGACAGCACAGTGAAAACAGGTGGTGAGCAGGAGATGTGTGACATTAATGTGTCCTGATTCATTGATTTTTAACAAGTTGAGGTGTGCAATAACAGCGGAGTGATTCGAATTTTGAGAAACAAATATTCCATTGATGGTATAGAATTCCAGAACAGAATACTGAGGAAACATTTGGGCGGAAAAGGGCTTAGACGGTAGGCTATTCATATTTCCTTTCAATTAAAAAATAACAAAAATCTGACTTTTGTTGGATATGTATGTTTGGTAATGAGCATGTTAAAGCAGTGTTTTGCAGACAAAATATTCCATATGGCCTCATTAAAGCTCAGATCTGTAAACAAAGCAACTGTAGTATCTCTCTGTTTGCATGCTTTCCTTACTGTATACCGGTATAAATCAGACTTATTAGACTGATAAGAAAGACAGTGGATTGGCTGTATTATGTGATTATATCACATAACCTGCTGTACCTTTAAGGATGATCCCGGTAGGCTACTTTTGGTGATTTAATAAAATGCCATGAATGTTTGTTTTTTCCTGCCTCCTTATGTCTTTTTATAAACGGATTCAAAAGGAATGCTGATTCCTGTTCTATAACTCATTGATACTCAGGCAGTCTTGATGTGCATCATATTAAAAATCGTATACTAATGTAGTCTAAGATATAATACTGCAGATGAAACTTCTATTACATGTTTCATCATTTCACCGATTATTTCCAAGCTTGTTTTCCTTGACATATATATATATATACAAGGTTGAGTGCATGGAGTGCTTTTGCTACTTTGGATGATGAAGGTATTACGTCCAGCTCATAGGCTACAGGTAACAGGGTGGCTGGTGTTTTCCCACATTTATAAAGGCTAAAGGCTTCAAAGGCTCTAATGATGCAGAATTCTTTTGTAAGGGAAAAAGAACACTTCAAACAATTACCTTCATCACATAACTGAGTGGTCAGAGTACAACAAAGAAATAAAGTCACCAACAGTCATTTTATCAGGCATTCTGGAATCAAAAGCATTCTACCCTTGACTTCAGAGTGCCTGTTTTTTTTTTCTGCTTTTAAAAGCCAAAAATCGAGGGCCTCCTGCTGTGCTGTGCTCGCCTATGGGTCAAGGGTCACATCATTTAATCCGCTTTCTGCCAGATGCCCCGCAGATCTTACCCTTCCTGATGAGTTTTAAACTTGAGGCACTTAACCTGTGTGCCCACCCCATGGGATGAACTAATTAACACTGCAAAATAGAGGAAGCTTGGTGGAGTCACTGTACGACATCTATAGTTTGTCAACTTATCATGAAAAGTTAGATCACCAGGCTTCACTCTCATTTATTACAACAATATAAATTATATTTGCCTTATTATTTTCTGGGTAAATTACTTTTAAATGTTAAATTATATTATATTATGCAAAATTGTAAAAAAAAAATGCCTGATTGATTTGTGGATCTATGTTGTTACCAGTTCCATGGCAATACTGTCTAAATGAGCCATTATTATAATATGACAAAGTTTCACACATGGTAGAGGTGTGAGGACGATAATGTTTCCTATCGGAGTAAGCTATGTTTGGGCAGTATCACTTATCATAAAAGTCACACCAGAAATCACTGTTCCAGTTCTGAAAAGTAAGTTTCAAGTTGTTGTTTTGTGATTTATATTCAATCATATGTTTTACAGTCTTCTGCTATCTTTCATGTACGACACATTTTGGTGTCATCAGATTCATTTCTTTGTGTTCAAGCCGTGATGATTTTGAGTTCAGTCAACAGAATTGCCTGCATGAACAGTGTTGGCCATTAACTGTAGCCTGCCTCTTGGATTATATAATCAAATTACACATATAAGGCAACTGTTATCAGCATAGCATACTTATTATCAAAGTGTGTAATCTCAAGGATACTTTTAAGAATACTCCATATATTATTCACATTGAGTTGCCAACCACAGTAGCTGCCCAGCCAAGCAAGATATTTCTCTTGGCACAGTGCAGTGTTGTGGCTTGGGGGGAGCCTGGTTCAAGCCCCATCCCTGACAAGCATTACAATATGAACAAAAATATTTCAAAATGTGTGATCAGCTCCCTTCTCATCTGTACTGTTTTAAAAGAGCTGAACAAATGAAAGACACATCAGCTGCCCTCTCCATTCCCTTTTCTTTCACATGAACCGGCCCATTAGGCATTAATAGAACATCTTAAAGGGATATTTCACTTTAGTAGAATGTATCAAATTTCAGCAATCTTACCTCTATAAGTGCATCTACAAGTAAGCTACTGACAACTGCTGTCCCTGTCATCCACTGTCAACACCACCATTCCTCCCAGGTGTCAGGCTCCTCATTCACTTCAATTCATTTTGGAGACCTAGTCTAAATATCATACTTCTGAAGTATAAACAAACCACTGCTGAAAGGTATGTGTTTGTTTTGGCATTTGATATGTCTTCACAGATTTATCACTTTTGAAAAATAAAAGCAGATCTGGTCAATATGTTGTGCTGTGTATCTTTCCCTTATGTAGAATGTTTGGGGAGTGGTTACCCATGTTTACCTGCTGCCTTGCTGGAGGAAAGATTCCAAACATTCTGTGACAAGTTGACAGTTGGTCAAACTACACCTCAAGTGATAACACCCCTGATAATTTGAAAATGGCAACATTACTGCAAAAAACAACAACAACAAAAACAAGTACCTTTGACACAGAAAAATATATTACACAGAATAATATTGCTGTATAGTTTGTTTATGCTTCAGAAGTATGATAGACTAGGTTCCAAAAAGGAATGGAAGTGAATTAGGAGCCTGACACATGGGAGGAATGGTGGTGTTGACAACAGGGACAGCAGTGGTTGCTAGCTTACTTGTAGATGACTTTAAGACTGCTGATCTTTGATAAGTTCTACTAAAGTGAAATATCCCTTTAAGGGAGTTTGCGTGAGTGTGGAAAGTACTCAAGCACTTATGCCCTGTTTTTCTGTCCTTATAACCACTGCTATACCACAATTAACAAAAGATAATTTGTTTTAGCCCATCTGCATAGTAGCATAGCCTACTTTAATGTTGAAAGTTTCTCTCTGAAAAGCAGCTCTGTAGACTGAGAAGGTAAGAGCAGGTATTATCTATGACATCATCTACTGTTTTAAAGGCCCAATCCATGATTTCTATTTGACCATATAAATGTGGGGTATATTCACATACATTCTTGAATAGTTGGACCTGTAGATGGAAAATAAGCATTTTGGAACCTTCTTCACCCATCATAAAGCAGAATATGGGTCAGTATTACCAATATAAACAAACATTTTACAGCCACAAAATACAGCAAATACAATTAAAAATGTATGTTTGCCTGTTGCCTATTGCTAGTCCTTGTATCAAAGGCCCAGTTAATCAACAAGAGAATGAAAACATGTATTCCTACTTTTCATTTTTGGTGGTAAGGCTACCCTTTTGTTTATATTTGGATTACACTTGACACATGGTCAACAACTGGTAGCAGACATCACCATACTGAATTTCTAAAACCATAAACTATGCAGGTGCAAAAACACTTCAGGCCAACTCATAGTAATGCAAAAGGTAATCAGTAACTTATTGTTTTCAAAAGGTAATCAGTAATTCATTATTGTCAGTTGACAGTAATCAATAACTGAACATCTGACTTTTTTCGTAGACAGGTAATCAGTAATCAGCCACGATTACATTTCTAAGGTAATTATGTCCAACATACCATACGCAATAGAACTCTCTGAACAATACACATGATCTCCTACCAGTGAATATATGAAGCTGAAGAAAAACAAAATAACTGTGTCAGTTCCTATCTCTTCAGCGCCTTGTTGCTCAGAGAAAATGCAGCACAGAAAAACTGAGGTATTTTGTGTCTTGAGAGATCGAGGACTTGCTTGAGATTACATGTTTTTACAAAAAAAAAAGGAAAAACACAAACCCTGTATACTGTAAATATCTATTCTCATACTGTGATAATGATGTTTTTATTATGAATGACGTTCCTATCCTGCTGTGCTGTTATCAGCCAGACTGGCCAGGGGGATAAGGATACATACCCAGGCTACTGCTGCTAGGATTAACCTATGAATAATGACCATGACTTCACCAGAGTGACAGCAGCCGCTGTGGGCGTCTATTGTTCCCATATTTTGGAGAATACCTTAAATATTTCCAGGTCCCCCTGCCTGGCTTTAATTGACTTAATCTTTCCATTAGCATCAAGTCACCATAGTCATCTGTCGTCCGTTTAGAGTTAACTGTTGTAATGAGGTGCTTTTTTTTTACGCTCTGTGATGTATGTGTGGTTTCTGTGTGATT